>VZRM01009027.1:126389-226656 GCA_013397955.1 Grantiella picta | reverse complement strand
CGGCCCGCCGCAGCCCCCACTGAGGCAGAGCGGGCCGGGGGGCGAGCAGGCCTCTTCGGGGGGCTACTGATTTCATGGGGTGGTTGTGGATGAGGACAACCACCTCATGGGGTGGTCGTGGAGAGCTCCCTCCCTGAGGGGAGCGCTCGGCTGGTTCTCAGGGGCTGCGGGCTTGGCGTGGTTGGAGGGAGCGATGCACCCAGGCCTGGGCTAAATCTCTTCAACTCGCGGTTGTCAGGGGTTCGTTTATCGAATGGGCAAGAGAGATGCTTAATGTTTTTTTGTTGCTAACATGTTTTTGTTTTAGTACTCCCAGTAAATCAGAGACATATTTCTACAAAGGATCAAGGTTTCTGATGGCCTTAACGGGCAAACGTAACTTTTAAGTCAGCTAGGATTTGGTAGATGAACCATTGTTGCATTGAGGCAAATATTTACACCGAGAAAACACTAACTAAATGCTGTTTGAGTCCTTTGTGTTTAAGCATCATCAACTTCCCAGTTCATACCTTTGTCCGTTTTTGTTTTCATTGCTTACACAGCAGCCCGATTCCACCTGCCCTCTGAGTGATCGACAGAGAAGTGATACATATTAACAATGAACTATGCTCTGCTGCATGAATCACAAAGCTGAAGTTTCTTAACTTCAGGGAGGGCATGGGATATTACATTTCTTTGAGTTGGTCTCTTTTGCTGCTAGAAGACTCCAGGTCTCTTTAAGTATATGCGTCTATCACTGGAGACTTTTAGCAACAGTTGGGTTTGTTTTGTTGGGCTTTTTTTGGTTTTGTTTTACCATTTCAGCTTGGTAACGTTCAGAACTGTAACAATCGGCATGTTTTATTTTAACCTGAAATGTCATCCATCACAGTTCATTCCCATTTAAGCTCTACCACCTAGAAATATAACTTACGCTGATTTGACTTATTTGACAGGACTTCGCTGGTACCATGAACACTATATAGATCTCTATGGTATTCATCCAAACCTAAGTATTGAGTCAAAGATGTTTTGGGTGTCAAGCCTTCACAGTAGGAGATGAATACTATCACACTGTATTGTAGGGTGTAATGGGCTACTGGACCTGGCTCTAGAAGACTTATACAGATGAGAATATCTTCTTGAGGTATGAATATCTTGACATGAGATAGAACTTGTACTGGCTTCTGGGGATTTGGGTTTCCTCCCCATCTCCTTAGATATTTAGGACTCAGTCTGTTACAAATAAGATTTCAGATGTGCTTATGAATAAACTAGAGGTATTGCATTCAAAAATTATTTTTGCTGTGTTACTAGTAGAATGCTTCCATGGTTGGATCTGCTATAGATTTTGAGCACAAAGTTTTTTTGAGATAAAAAGCAAAGTCAGCCTAATATGTTCAGCATTAAAGGTTGAATCGTATTTTCTTTACCTTTCAACCTGTCTCTGTTCTCCCTTTCATTACCTTCATAGCATCTTTTATTTCTGTTGAAGTTTCCTGTATCTGTTAAGTACTGGTAAATGTCTTGCTTTGAGAAATACCAGTCCTAGACTATAGTTGCAAATTGTTTTGTTTCTACTAGGTAATTTCTTTTTCCTTTCTTTATTTTCTGTGATATTTTCATCATTTATTTCTAATTTTTTTCCTTCTTTTCTCCTCTGTGGTGAGAACAATGAAGTAGTGAAACAAGCTGCTCAAAAACCTTTGTTGCCAGTTTTCAAAACCAGACTGGAGTAACCTGAGTCAACTGCAGCAGCCCGGGCTGTCCCAAAGTTGATGTTGCTTGAGCAGGAGATATGACTAGAGACCTTCTGAGGTTATAAAATCATAGAATGCTTTGGGTTTCAAGGAACCTTAAAGATCATCTAATTGCAATGCCACTGCTATGAGCAGGGACACCTTCCCCTAGACCAGGTTGCTCAAAGCACTATCCAGCCTGGCCTTGAGCACTGACAGTGATGGGACATCCACAACTTCTCTGGGCAACCTGTGCTAGTGCCTCATCACCTGCACAGTAAAAGGATTTTTTCTAGCACCTAATCTAAACTTACCTTCCTTTATCTTAAGGTCATTCCCCCTTGTCCTGTCTCTACACGTCCTTGTGAAAAGTCCCTTCCCTGGGATTGTAGCCCCCTTTAGGTACTGGAAAGCTGCTCTAAGGTCTTCCTGGAGCCTTTTCTCCAGGCTGAACAGCTCCAACTCTCTCAATGTACCTTCATAGGAGAGGTGCTCCAGCCCATCTTTGTGGCCTCTTATGGACTCATTCCACCATATCAGTGTCTTTCTTGTGTTGCAGGTCTTGGAGCTGGGACCCCTGGAGAACCCAGGTGGGGTCTCACAATAGCAGAGTTGAGGTCCTTCCAACCTGACCTGGCTTATGATCCTATGAACTCAGTTTTCCTTTTTTTCTCCCCTCCAAAATAAAGCCTTTGGGTACAGTACATGCAGTGCCAGAGGTTATGGCTGCAACTTCTAGAAAATGCCCTGCAGCAAGGGCACGTCAATTATTTTGTTTTAAAGGAAAGATAAGAGGATAAAAAAGAAAAAGTCGTAATTCTGTTTTCAGGACTTCAGCTTTAAACGGGATAGGTGTTAACTTTTTTGCTGGCAATTCCTTAAAGGATAGAAAAGGAAGAATTTGGGAAGGGAAGATAATCTAGATTAATTCAATTTCTTTAATAATTATTTTAGTAAAAATTGTAACGAATCTGAAAGAATATAACCACTGCTTATTTTAATTTTTTTATGTCTTTAAATTATGAAAAGATGGATATACAAGGTTCTAGGCACACTAACAGGTAAATAATGATACAACAAAATCCCAGCAACATCAAAATAATCACTTAAGCAGGTGTGCTGTCAGCCATCTGCCTACAGAGAAGCTCCTTTCTACCCCTCTATCATTCTGGGAAGGATGCCCTCATTCCTTCCTTTAAAACCCTGAAAAATTGATCCACAGTACTCAGAGCATGTTGTGGAATGTGGGATATTATTTAGAGAGGACAGGTTTCTCCCTGAATCCACTCAAAAAATGGGCTGGTGCTACCTGTCCCCTTACTTTCCAAAGAGGCCAGATATGATTTCCACCTGGACATGGGTTAGGCTGCAAAAGCAAATTCCAGAGCACTACTCTCTGTTTTTTTCCAGTATGATTCTTACTACGGATGTTGCTGCATGTCTTTGTCAGCAGTGGGCTCTGACTTGTATTTATATAGACTACATTGCAATTGACCAATCCTAGGTCAGCAAGTGGTGGGTAGGTGGCCAACAGTTGAAGTGAACTTTCAAAGTAACCTAGCCGTTAAACTGTGCTATATATTCATTAAGGAAATATACTGGTATCAGTATTTTCTCTACATATAATTACTGTGGATTCAGTGGTCATCATTAAATTTTAGCGTTCTCTTAACCATTCTGACAGTATAATTGTAGGGCTTGGAAAGCTGCCGTGTTGACCAGTCATACCAACAACCAGCTTGTTCTGGGGAGATGGAGGGTGCTCGCCAGTCTTGTACCTTGGTACCACTGAATAGCAAAAGCTGGGTACTTGCATAGAGAAGTAGCTGCTTCGTGTTTGAGTGTGTTCCTCCTTTGGGATACATGGGGAGCTGAGACATGGGAATGGGACAGTGTACCTGCTCTTTACTACAAAAGCCTCTTTGGAGTACCTGTAGTGGTATGTGACATGGTGTGGTCTAAAATTATTATTTGAAAAATTATCTTCAGTTGTTCTGGCTTTTTTTTTTTACTCAACCAAATCTGTTAATTAAAAAATGTGGAAAAGCTAAGCATTTCTATTTAAATAAGGAAGTTCATTTTGTGGCTGCATCACAGCACCATGCACATGCATGTGTAGTTTCTTCAAAATTATATATTCCAGATGTTAGAAGGGTTATAGTAAAAAGAACACCGTTATGTGACTGTAGCAGTAGACTGAATATCTAACTCACAAGAGATCTGCCTTTGTATGCAATGTGATATTTAATTCTGCTTGCTGAGTATTATTTTGTCTACATCTGAAAGGAAGAATGCATATGTAAGAAATAAATATTATAAGAGCATTGTCCTAAGTAGACAATAAGGCAAGACACAGGAAATGTGTTGTGAGCAAAGAGCTAAAGTCTGGAGACCTGTCTACTTTCAGACTAGATGTTCTTACATTGGCTGCCTTAAGCAACTGTTAAATGTTCCTCAGTTGTGAACCCCAGTTCTTGTATTTTTGGTCTGGGATCCTGTTAGTAAGTACAAGATATCATCAGTTGTTCTTTCCTACTTGTATCCAAAAGATTTGAAAATGTGAATGTAACTGGTTTTCAGATTATTTCCTTCAGTATACTTTCTTTTTGAGGAACCAGCTTTGTTTTTAATAAATAGGGAAGTTTGGTCACTTATTAGCAGTATATCATGCTCTAAATAACAGATCTTTACGCACTTTTCAACAGATACAGTAATGATACCACACAGAGAAGAAAAATACTAAAATAAGTTCTTACTTGAAATTAATTATGAGTTAGTAGCATCCACAGTGGCATGTGCAATGTGATTGTATCCACTGGAATTCTGTCTTTATCCTTCTAAAATAAACATATCTATACTATTGCACATGCAACTTGCTCACTTCAAGTTTTTGCTAAATGAAAACAAATATTGAAATGCCATTTAGCTGTACCTGTACCCAAAATCAGGGATGGAAGAATGTGTGTATGAAGGGAGAAGGTAATAAAGAAATAGCATCAATTTGCAAAGAAGGAAAGAAGAAGGCTATTGAGATGAAAGAATGAGAACTTAGGTTTTCCTATAACCTATAATGCATGCTAAAGTTAAGAGCAATCAATTTCTTTAAGGTAGCATATACTTGGGACTTTTTTAATGTGTAGGATGGATATGGGGTTTTGTCACCATGCTCTGTGTAAGGGTATTCATATCATCTTCCTGTCACCCATTTTAGCCCTCACATTCATAATTATTGTCTTGAAGTGTATGTGCCACTTTCTGTGTCCCTGCTCTGGGAAAAGTGGGAAGGGGAATTGACATTTTCGAAGAAAAGAGAATTGAAGAGAGTGCTTCTAGGTGGCCTGCCTTGGGAGGACCTTCGGGCAGTGCTCACATGATCTCAGGTGACAAAGTCAATAAGCAGTGATAAAACAGTATGTGGGGAGCTGGGCATTGCTGATTCCAAGGATTTGTCTGATTTTTGAACTCTCTCCATAAATTGTAGGTAGGAATATCTGCTTTATTTTCCTGTTTATATTTCTGTGAAGTCATTTTTCAGCTGTCTTCTTTTTCAGCTAGAGCCTTTATAAGCACGTTTTCTTGACTTTGTGATAGAGATCTTTTGAGCAGATTATGCTGTATACAGTGAGCTTGCTTTATAAACAGGACTCAGATTTCTCAGCTTTTGATGTGGAGGATCAGCTACTTTTTAAAATTTGTCTTTTGATTTTTTTAGGAACTGCATATTTCCATCAGGAGTGTCTTGTGCTTAGTGGGAAGATTGCAAACTGGGTTATACCTTCTTCAGACTTTTTTTTTTTTTTCCCAAGTGCACAGTGGGTCTTATGTTCACCCCAACCGTTGTGCTGGCATACTTTCATTTCAGCAGAAGCTGCAAATTTAGTGGGTGGGGGTGGTTTAGAAGGTGTAGAGGTTGTAGAACATGCCTGCAAGTTCAGAGATAGAAAGGAAGAGAAAAGGCTCACTTAATGGATATGAAGGGGCTCACTGTGTGAGTAATTTCCTGTTTAGTTTTACTCCTTTTAATTTTCCTTTGCTTCTAAAAATGGAGGAGAAATTTCAAAGTGAAGACACTACGTTGCTCCCTGAGAAGGTCAACACCTGCGATGTGAATTTTCATTGCTACTATAAAGAAAGTACTCCAAAGAAATATGAAGTGGTTGTAGCCACAAAACTCCATTATGTTTTTCTGTCCAAAAGGCTGTCTTTGCCCTGCACCCAGTATGTCTTAAAAACACTGCAGCTAGAAATACATCCTAGGGAATGTATTAAGCCTTTCACACTGATCACAGGTTGTGATCAAAGAAAGACCTAATGACGTGTGTTGAAATCAATGCAGGAACTGCAGGGGTGGATTTGTATCAGGGTTAGGGAGGACTATATCCTCCCCATTAGCACAGCTTGGTGTGATGCTCACTGCACGTCACGTGCTGGAAGGAGTTCTTGTACGGATCGCCTTCTCTTCATCCTTCAGCTGGTTGCTCACTGCAGAAACAAGTGCAAAAGGGATTAGTAGTCCAAGGGTTAAAATTCTTCATATACATGGCAGAGTCCCGGAACTGCAGCAGTGGACACATGGAAAAGTGTGTGTGTTCCCTAGTAAACTAAACATAGTGAGAACAACAAAAAAAAAATTGCATAAAGACTTGAAAGCAACTGTGCTGTACTTTGAAAATCTTGCTAAAGACCATTTCCAAGATATTATTGGCTTGTCATCCTTATTCTGAATTTTTTGTGTTCATTTCTGGTCATTTTAAGTAGAGAAGTAAACAAGTTGATTCTTACATTCCATAAGCATTTCCTTCTTTCCATTTGGTTTATATACATGGAGATTTGTTTATCAAGGCTGCCTCTTAAAAATAGGAATTCCAATCTCTTTAGTCCCAACATTGATTAGCTCAGTTGGTCAGAGCATGGTGCTAATAATGCCAAGGTTGAGGGTTTGATACCCATATGGACCATTCATTGAAGAGTTGGACTTGATGATCCTTCTGGGTCCCTTCCAACTCAGAATATGCTGTTATTTCTGTGATTTAAGTATGTAAACTGAATCTATTATGGACATTTATTATGAACACCTAAAGTGCATGGTATTTTCTGTGCCCGGACCAATTAAAAAATTTCTTGAACAAACAAATGAGGCAAAAAGGGTAAAAAGGTTAAGTTGGAATTTCATTCTTCCTATACGTCAGATATATAAATAAGCAATACTGAGAAATGCATAAAAAACAGTCTTTCTAATAGATAGTTGATAGTTATTTACTTTCTTCCCCAAATGGATATAGCTTGTTTTTTTGACCGTCATTTATTAAAAGAAAATCAGTAGTGCCTAAACAAAAATCAGTGCTTCATATCCTGAGCCTTTTCTCATAATTATTGATTGTGTTTGTCTTCTTAATTCTCTGTTTATTGCTACGTCTTTTCTTAAAAGCTTACTAGGAGCACAGTAATAGCCATTACCAGAAATAGTAAACATAAAATTATTACTTTGTTCATTAACTGATTAGCTTTTGAGTAACAATTTTCAAAAGAACATACTTGTAAGAAGCATTTTAGGCAGTGGTTTTTTTCCTCCTAAGATTTTAGGAAATGCAGGTCCCAAGGCATTGCATTAATTTCTTATCACTGTGCTAAATGTAGCCATTTTAAGGTTTCATGACCTCAAAAAGCAGACCAGAATCTTTGAGACTTGAAACATTTCTGGTTGTGCTTTGGCCTAAGTAGAGGGAAAAGGTCACTACATTAGGCTAGAAATACATAGGAGAAAGTTGAAAAAAAACGCTAAAGAGGAGGAAGTAGTGAATTCAGTTACAAAACAGAAGTGGGAGCATGACGCTTGAGCATGAGCCTTAAGAGAGCATACAACCTCTGGGAATATTATTTCAGTCTTCATTTGTTAGAGAAGGGTTATTAATATATAATGTTCATTTTTCAATATTTGCATGTTTTTAGTGACAGCTTACCACTTTCATTTGTACTAAGGTTGCTGTGAATGACCATTTAAAATTAATAGAGGTGTCGTAGGTTGTCACTTATTTTTGCGCCTTTATATTATTTCTGTTTGTTTTAAAAAATCAATTATTGCATAATATCATCTCCTCCAGCTTGGAACATTAGTGCAAGACGTCAGCCCTATAACTGCGTGGTTTAGCATTCAAAGACCAATGGTTCAGACTTGGTTTTACAGAGACAGGAACTGACCTCTTGAATCTGAAAGAGAGAAAACAGAGCCAGGGTAGACTCTGAGTGACTTAGATTAATAGTTTACATTCGCCATAAAAACTAGAAGAAGAGATAGCCAAGGATGCATGCATAGGGTTTGGACATGATGCAGCAGCCCATGGGATTGAAAAGGCCAGCTGAGACCGAGCACAGGGACACTTCTGCAGTCCTGAGCCCACTGTTGCCTCCAGCTGATTGAGGACAGCGTCTCTTGCATTCATGTTGCACTTGTCATTGTGATACTTGGGGCTGTAATTACCAGGGCCTGTAGTGACAGGACAAGGGGCCGACAGAGTTAAACTGGAAAAGGGGATATTTAGGTTGGCTATAAGGAACAAATTCTTTAAAATGAAAGTGGTGAAACACAAGAACAGCCTGTTCAGAGAAGTTGTGTTTGCCTTATTGAACAGTGGACAGAGCTTTCAGCAACCTGATCTAATGAAAGATGTCCCTGCCCATGGCAGGGGAGTTAAATTGGATTATCTTTAAAGTTTTTTTTTCCATAGAACCCAAACCATTCTATGATTTTGTCTTATACTAGTTTTGATAAACTTTTGTTTTCACAGGGGGGCACTGTCACCTACAAACAACACTTGGTCCAGAGTAAAGCCCCAGAACAAGGTCCCAGGATCTGGCCTTCTTCCTCCCTCTCACTTTGCTGAAAAAAATCTCTAAGAGGTTGTATTTCATGAACAATAGAATTGTATTTCATGCACAGACAGTTACTTCTCAGGAGAGTATATCTTCCTCACCTATTTGGATTTGTTTAGACTCTGGAATCCCTGAATTGGGTCTGTGGGAAAGTCAATACTGAGATCTAACTCACCTTTCTGCTCTCATGGTGTCTTCCCTAGTTGTGGCTCACATGGCTGAGCATACAGAAAGCTTGGTTAGTGCCACCCATGCAGGAATGTCTAGACTCGACCTGACCTTGTGGACCTGACCTTTCCTCAGTCCTTCCATGTGGCAGCACATGTCCCAGAAACAGTCATGTCTGGCTGTTGGATAGATAATTGTTAACATTAAAAAAAGTTTTAGAAAAATACATGTTAATAGTAGTGTATAGCAAAAAAGCTCTCCTGATTTCAGTAAAGAACATTAATGTCTATTGACTTGTTTGCCTTTGGCGTGTTGGGATTTATCTTTGCCTAGTGCAATAAATGGAAATGTCACCATTTAATTAAATGGCTCCAGGTCAAATCCATCCAATGATCACTCTGTGTTGAAGTTCACAGCAATAGCATTCTTTGCATATTAGTACAAATTTTCTGTCAGTGTTGCTAAGTTTCTGGTAATTGTTTCTGTTGCATACCTTTGTGTAATTTTTTTGTAAACTAACAAGAGTCATGTCAGTAATTTATATTTAATAAAATCAATATCTTGTTAATCAGTAAGTACAAAAGAAGTTTGCATGAAAGCAAAATGCATTAGGTTATTTATAAAATAGTTCAAAATGCATAAAATGTTTTTAGTGAATTAATGTTGTTTTTGTTTTTTTTCCCCAAGGAGGTTTTATGATTATAGATAAGAGAAGTTAACTTCAGGATGCTAAAAAGGAAACAAAGTTCAAGGGTGGAAGCCCAGCCAGTTACAGATTTTGGTCCTGATGAATCTTTGTCAGACAATGCAGATATTCTGTGGATTAACAAACCAGTATGTATCTCTTTATTTAATGACTAATTTTAAATTAAATTTAACTTGCATTGCTGAAATATGACTTCCACAAAAAATACTGAATTAGATATTTGTCAGAAGCAAGTATTGAACTATAGCTGCTAGTCTACCAGTTAATTTTTTGAAAAATGTCAAAGACAAAGTAAAGTTGTTTCTTTTGGCAGATGCAGAGATATGGGATGATCAAGCAGTGTTTTACAACCAGTTAATCTGACTGATTCTTTTAAAACAGTCATCCTTTCAATGTCTCTGGTTCCTGATATGTTGGTTGAAATTACAAGTTCACAAGATGAGCTTTTGAAAAGGATATTAAAAGGAGCATTTCATTGCTCAAGTGGTAGCCAGCAGTAAGCACTTTTGACTTTCAAATCTCTCATTTTACATTTATTAATATAAAAGTGTATTTTAGTTGTTTATTTTCAAGTACAGCTCTCGTTTTTCTGGTATCATTTAACCTAAAACCTGCCCTGAGAAAAAGAGAGGTGTAAAAGTGTCTGGCAACTTGAAACTGGGGAAGTTTCATTAGGAGTGATTAATAGACTGTACAGTATTAAGAAAATGTCTTTACCATGCAAATATAGTTATTATGATTAAATTATTTATTCAGCAGTGAACATGCATCTGGGATTCCTATATTGTCAATGATTTATGCTTTTGTAGAGAAGGCATTTTCACATATCATTTAGTGTATACATTTTCACTTCTTAAAAGCAGGAAATAAAATATTCTGAAATAATACCAGTTGTTGGCATTGCATTCATTTAAGGAAACCATTATCTCATTTCCAGTAAGGATGCCAGATCCCCTCAGGTTTGCTGCTGAGTTTTAACACCTAAAACTATTTAGCATGAATTAATATATGGGTGTTGTCTTGTAAATTATTTGAGTAGGTTGTTTACATTGACTGCTGTCATAAAGTCAAAATGTCATTGCAGAAATGTATAATGTTACTTACCTTTGTTTCTCATCACACAATGCATGAGTTTTTTTATGGAATAATTTTTTTCTTGTCCTGCTGATGGACTAGTTGTGTATTGCTTAGTACTTCTAATACTGACATTTTACTGCAGCAGTGAACAAGTTTTAAATCAGCCACACTTTAATACTTATGTTAATTTTTTCAGGTGGAAACAAGGTTCAAAACAAAGTGGATGTTAAAGGGATATTAGAGATCATTTATCAGGTGCCTTCTGCTTCCAAATTATTAATTTGGGCTTAGAGTATGCAGATGATAGAGCTATTCAATTAGGGTCAAATATCATTACATTTAAGTGAGCCAACAGTGAGTATTAAATTAGGTGGTTGTTCTTAGTCTTCTGGATATCAAAACGTCTGAAGTACACTGTAAAAGAGTGTAGAATTTTTCCCCAGATGAAAAATTTTTATAAGTATACTTCAGTGGTTTTTGTTTAAAGTTTTTTCTTGCTGAAGTATCTTTTCCTTCTTGTTTTGATAGGTATGACCTTACAAACTATGATTCATTACACTTGTCTGGCTTCAAGATGATTCAATGATGTTTTGATTTAAAAGAAAAAAGCCAACCCTAAACTTTTGTATTGATACGTTATGCTTTTTTGTCACACCTCCCTCTCTTACTGGCAATAAGGAGTGGGTCTGAGACTTAAGTAGTAACAGAAATGATCTGTTCTCCTGTAACAACAAAACTTGATAGGAACAAAAGTGAATACTGAAAGTAGCTGTCTGTGACATAGTCTCTTTTATACTTACTCTTTTCATATTTATTCTTTTCATAACTGGAAGGATGGTTTTATTCCTGTGCCTTTCACTTCATTTTTTAAATTGTGAACTGATGTAAAATAATTTCTCCAAAGTGTAGAACTAAAATTTTCTACAGTTTTTTTCATTTAATGTATTCACCCAATTTATAACTTCAACTTATTCTACTTATTGTCTGCCCATACATGTGATGAATTGTCACTTGAAAAGAAATTGAATTACAAGTGCCACAAACTAGAATCCTAGTTCTAAGTTTCATGATTCTTAATTACTGGTTTCTGAATTATACAACTTCACAAATTAACTCATAAAATTATATACGTCTGTATATGTGTAAGTAATTTAAGAGTGCTTATTTTTGGTTGAAGACCTTTTATATGAGGATCGTGATGTAAAAGGACACAGACATGCATTTTCAAGAGTGCCAGGATAAATTATGGAGACTAAATATTTGAGTTTTTTTTGAACATTAAAGCAATCTTGCAATATCTTGTGTTTGGTTTTTGTTTTGTTTTGTTTTGTTTTTTCAGTGGGTACACTCTTTACTACGAATCTGTGCCATCATCAGTGTTATTTCTGTGTGTATGAACACTCCAAAGACCTTCGAGCATTATCCACCTCTCCAGTATGTGACATTTGCTCTTGATACTCTGTTGATGTTTCTTTACACTGCAGAGATGATAGCAAAAATGCATATCCGTGGAATAGTTAAGGTAAGCATTTAAACACTATTCTCTGTGTGCTTCAAGTGATCTGAATGTATGCTAATGATATTTGGTATTTGTTTATTAACGTGCCAGCTCTTCTTTCTATGATTGTTTTTAACTGCAGGCAACACTGTGATGTATAAACTGAAAAGACAGATGGATAAAAATGTAGCTTTACTGCATATTTAATCCCCCCAAAATAAGCTACGTACACATTAGCAAGAAGATTTTGTAAATGTCAATTGTCCCATATATAGACTTAGAATTTCGATTTTCATTTCGTAAGGCTGGATGTGTTGTTGTATGGTTACATAAATAAGAACATGAGTCTTATTATGAGCTAGTAGAGAAAGTGGTCTTGCTTTGAATTTTTTTACCTTGATATAATCCATGTTGGTAAAAAAAATGCTTCTCTTATCATATGTCTGCTGTTGTTGCTGGGCTAATTTGTATAAGTGGATTGGAGGCTGCAAAACTGCAGAATATTTTAGTTATCATTAATCAGTACTGTTATTTAGCTGATTGTTTCCAGTCTTCTGCAAAAAGATACAAATTCAGCTTTCATGTACAAAATGCATTTGCAGACCTTACTGACAATGCAATTATGTCATTATTACACATAATAGATAATCAATGTGTTATGTTATCCTTGGTTTTAACTCCTTAAAGGTCTGGTGAAACCAGAGACATCCGATGTTGTACTTAAGCTCTTGAGTTTTTTCTGAGTTTGCAGATAGGTGTTGTGTCATCATACTTAATGAACATTAATAGTAAAATTAAAATTATCATTATATTAATATTTACAAAGTTACTGAAGTAAGATGATTCTGAGAAAATTTCATGGGTTGTATAAAGCCAAAGTAATCCTTTGTGAAGTGCTGTTTCTTGCTGCTATCTGTGTTCTCTTATTCAGAGATGTCCATTAAGAAAGTGAGGATGTGGACACAGGATTATGCATGGGGAATTAGTGACCATCATAAACATTTGAACAGTGTGGGACAACCTGTACAACCTGTACATCATTTGCAAAGAAAAGGAAATACAGATATTAATGCAGAGAGAGAGGGAGGAGTGGCCAACAGTGTGACTTTTGTACAAGGCTTGATTTCTGAGCTTTTGAGTATGCAGATACCAACTCCACTCACAGTCAACACCTAGGGGCTATGAAAAGATGCTGCTGCATAGTCCATTGTCTTTAATGGGTTGTTTACATTAGTAGGTTTGTGAGAAAAAGTTTTTGAGACCTGCCCTTGTCCGTGTGGGGGACTTCAACTTGCCAGAAATTACCTGGGAGCATCACATAGCTAGTAGAACCTGGGTCAGAAAATTCTTAAAAAACCTGGATGACAACTTTATGGAACAGGTCCTAAGGAAGGTGACTCAGAAAGATGCCCTTCTTGATCTACTGCTTGTCAACAGAATCGAACTTGTGAATGGACATCAGCAGCTGTCTTGGTGAGAGTTTAAAATCTCTGTTGACAGGAGAAGTGACCGCAAAGCCTCAGCTCTGGACATGAGGAGAGCAGACTTCAAGCTGCTCAGGGAACTAGTAAGTAAGGTCCCCTGGGAAAATGTTTTTGCAGGTGCTGGGGTCCATCAATGCTTGTCACTTTTTAATCATCTCCTAAGGGCACAGGACTAGGCAATTCCCAAATGCCAGAAGTCAGGCAAACGAGGCAGAAGGCTTGCTTGCCTGAACAGAAGTCTTCTCTTGGAAATAAGGCTAAAAAGAAAGATTTATGCCCTGTGGAAGCAAGTTCAGGTGACATGGGAAGATGGGAAAATGCTGCTTGCCCCTGTAGGGATAAAATTCATGTGGCCGAAGCTCAACTGGAATTAAACCTGCCAAAACTTCAGGGGACAATAAAAAGAGCTTTTTCAAGTATATTAATGGCAGTAGGCAGTGTAAGAATAACATCGGCCCTTAGCCAGGATGAAGATGGTCACCTCACAAACAGGGACATGGACAAGGCAGAGGTGTTTAACACATTCTTTACAGATGTAAAGTTCTTTACAGATGACAGACCAAGGGGATCTCAGCCTCTGAACTGGAGGACCATGACTGCAAGAATGATGAACTCCAAGTCAACCCTGATATTGTGCAGGATCTGCTGCTCCGGCTCTGTTGTACAAATCTATGGGGCCTGATGGGATACATCCAAGAATCCTCAAACAGCAGCTGATCTCACTGCAAAACCCTCTCAATGATTTTTGAGTGGTCTTGGGAATTTGGAGATTTTGCAGCTGACTGGAAGCTGGGGAATGTTTTCCTGATTTTCAAGAATGGCAAGAATGAGCACCCCAGAAACTAAAGGCCTGTCAGTCTCATTTGAGTGCCTGGTAAAGTTACGGGGAAGATTATTCTGGGAGGTATTGAAAAACAATGCCAGGACAGCTTAATGAGGGGAAAGTCCTCCTTATCAAATCTGATTTCCTTTTATGACAAGGTAACCCACCTAGTTGATCAAGGGAAGCCAGTGGATGTAATTTTTTGGATTTCAGTAAAGCTTTCAATATTTTCTCCCATAGGATCTCTCTGGACAAAATGTCCAGCACACAACTAGATAAACACATCATGGGATGGGTGGGCAACTGGCTTATGGCACAAAGGGTTATAGTGAATGGGGTGACATCAGACTGGTGACCTATCAAAGGTGGGGTTCCACAGGGCTTCATCCTCAACCCTGTGCTCTTCAATATCTTCACAAATGACTTGGACACAGGACTGGAAAGGATATTGAGCAAGTTCACAGGCACTACAAAACTGGGAGGAGCTGTTGTCTCCCTTGAAGGCAGGGAGGTCCTGCAGAGAGACCTTGACAAATCAGAAGCCTGGAAAATCACCAACCATATGAAGTTCAACAAGGGAAACTGCTGGATTCTGTACCTGGGATTGGGCAACCTTGGACATACAGACAGACTGGGGAATGAGATGCTGGAAGGCAGTGCCATGGAAAGGGACCTGGGGGCCCAGGGCTACAGAAAGTTGAATATGAGTCAGCAGTTTTGGGTGGCACAATGTAAGAAACATATTATACTATTAGAGAATAGTTTAAAGGAGGGCAGCAAAGATGGTGAAGGGCCTTGAGGGGAAGCCATATGAGGGGTGACTGAGGGCACTTGGTCTGTTCAGTCTGAAGGAGACTGAGGGGAGACCTCATTGCAGTCTACAACTTCTTCATGAGGGGAAGAGGAGGGGCAGACACTGATCTCTCTGGTGACCAGTGACAGGACCCAAGGGAATGGCCTGAAGTTGTGTCACTTAGGTTGTATATTATCACCTAGAGGATGGTCGGGCACTGGAACAGGCTCCACAGGGAAGTAGTCACAGCACCAGCCTGACAGAGGTCAAGTGTTTTGACAACGCTCTCAGGCACATGGTGTGGCTCCTGGGGCTGTCCTGTACAGGGCTGGGAATTGGACTCAGTGACACTATGGGTCCCTTCCAGCTCAGCTTATTCTGTGATTCAGGAATGGGATAGAATAAGATAGAATAGAATAGAATAGAATAGAACAGAATGGAATAGTTGGAAGGGACCATTGGAAGGGAGCTACAACCATAATCTAGTCCAACTGCCTGACCAATTCAGGGCTGACCAAAACTTAAAGTGTTTCACTTAGTGCATTGTCCAAATGCCTGTTAAACAGAGGGTTTGGGCATCAACCACCTCTCTGAGAAATCTGTTCCAGTGTTTAACCACTGTCTTTATGGAAATGCTTCCTAATTACCTGAAGTCTGAATCTTCCCTGACACAGCTTTAAACCGTTCCCACACATCTTGTCACAAGGTACCAGGGAAGTCAGCATTTCATTCCCCACTTCCCCCCTTCAGGAAGATGTAGAGAGCAACAAGGTTATCCCTCAGCCTCCTTTTCTCTGAACTAGACAGACCTAGAGTCCTTAGCTGCTCTGCACAGGATGGACTTCTCTCTGATTGTCATATGATGAGCTTGTCTTTGAAGCATGTCTGATGAGTCTGAGCACACAGAATTAACAGCTGTCTGGAGTTGGTCCCATTGCCTCAATTCATGTTATACATCTGTACTTAACAATACAAATTATTTCTTTTGCACACTGACATTTAACTCTTAATTTATTAGATAAAAATACGGTAAAATAGACATAGCCACTGTTACGCAAAGATAGTTTAAGTAGAAAATGGCTGTATTTATTATTTTAACAGTTGACGATTTGCGTAAAACGTAATGTCTTGTAGCATTCAGTGAATATAGTTACACTGAAATAAAGTGCATTCTTTGGTGTCATTTGGGGAATCATAAAATAACTTAGATGTAAGGGACCTCCAGAGGTCATCTGGTCTGACCTGCTGCCCAAAGCAGGTCCAGTTAGATAATGTTGCCCATGGCTTGGGTTGTCCAGATGAATCGCAGACTCCTGCAAGGATGAAGATTCCACAAGCTCTCTAAACAGCCTATCCCAGTGCTTGACCTTATGCAAAAAAATATTTATCCTAATGCTTAATCAAAATTTTCCATGTTTCTTTCAATGCTGTTTAGTGAATAATCCTTTTTACTGAAGTATTTGATTTATTCTTTGAATTATTGATTCTAGGGAAAATATTAGTTTAATATTATGGTTTTGGAAAGAGCATATTGATCCATGGGCTGCCAAAGATAGTGGCAAATGAAGTAAATAAGACACTGTTTAGAAACCTATTAGCATTTATTAAAGATGTTTGTATATGAAACATCCTTGTATAAGGCAATTTGTTACTGAAATGTCCTAAATTAAATGCATTCATGACTTTCAGTATGTATAGTATCAATGAATACATTGCCAAATGGATCTACTGAACTTTACTATGAATCAGCATTTCTGTAAGCGCTTTAGGAATTGAAATGCTAATAAACCTTTGAACCATGATTAATGCAAAATTATAGTCCAGCAAGAAACCTAATTTATGGAGAAGTTAGGTACCATCCACTTAAGTCCCAATTAGTAATAAGGTAAGTATAGCTGAGCTAAGAAGATTTTGAAAATGTTAAGTCATGTCTAATTAACACCTTCTGAGGAAAAATGAAAAATACACTTCCTTTGGTTTCCAGAGGTTTTTAGGAAAGAAAAGTAGTTTCTGAAACTACTAGCATTTTGTCTGTAAAAAGTTTCCCCTTTTCCCTGTATGAACTAAGTGACAAAAGAAACCAGTGCTTCCATCCAAGCGTTTTGTTACCCCAGAAGGAAAGTTAAACTGAAATGTTGCAGTGGTATTGTGTCTTTTATTACTCATGTTTCCTTCTTTGTTAGTGTTGCTGTGCTAGTAAAATCTATTCAGAATTTGGGCTGCCCATGCAGCTATTGTCGCTTGTCATGAACAAGTGAACTAATGCTATTAATACATCTGTCTTTACTGTGAAACTTGTACCTGAAAAATTAAATTCAGGCTGTAATTTCTTACTGATTGAGATCTCCTTAAAAACAATATTCTAGGACAGTCTGCCTAATGTTGTCTGGCTGCATTGTATAAAACATATGTACAAGCAGTTAGACAATTTGCAGTGGTTTGTGAAGTTTTATATGAGACGGAGACAGAGAATTAGAGCAAGTCAGTTTGTTTCTTAGGACATATTCTTATGCTTGCATTCTGAAAAATGATCTATATTGGATTTTTAAAGGTCTATATTGAAGAATGATGGCTTGTGATAGTAAATGTAATAAAAATGTAATAAAATCAGTGCATAGTTAAAGCTTATTGAATTCAATTTGACATTGGTACTATGATCTTTTCAGTTCAGAATTCCACTTCCTTCAATTGATCCTAGATTTGTTCTCATGCTCTTTATTTCCCAGAATGTAAACAGAGTTCAGTGACTCTTTGGTTCTGATTCCTGTCATGTTTACGCTCCTTAGTCCGAGAGAGCAAGAATCGGCTGCATCAAGGGAGTATTGTCTGTCAAATGAAAGCAGATCAATCTCCTTCACTTCATCATCAATAAAATTTAAAGTGCTCTCCAAATTACATTGCAGTTTATGTCTACTGCACAACCTACTGATTGATTGGCAGGCTTCTGAGAGCACCATGAAGTGACTACTCCTTGGGTCTGTCAAAATAGTTCATGAGTCAACCTGGAACTTAACTGACAAGTCTTATGGTCCCTCAGAATCAAAGCTCACACCAATGTGCCCACTCATATGTCAGTAAAGAATGTGACTCTATGTGTTGACACAACTCTGTTCATTGATTCAAGGAAAGTTTCCAAAATTATCTCCTCCTTGGAAAAGGAGATGGGGTGGAACTGGAGAAATCAAGGATAACTCTCAAGCCTAAAACAGATGTGATATTAGATGAGCATCGGACTTCTCAAAGAAAGAGGGCATCCTAACCTGTTAACCTGTGACAAAAGGAATTTATTTCTTTTAATCAGTGGAATGAAAAAATTACCTTCTGCTATCTAATAATGCATCTTCTGAAGGTCATTGCACATGGGTATGGCTAAGGTAAGGATACCTTACTTTAAAGGTATCTTTTACCTTTATTAGAAGTATTTACTTTCAGCTTTTGAATGGGGAGATAGAGAAATATTCCAGGTAAATTGCCTGTATTAGACACAGTTGCACTGGTGGCATTATGTATAATAAAATAATCAAAGAGGAAAATGTGCCAAAAAATTGTGTCTGTGATATGAAAGAATTCACATCCACTATAGCAAAAAGGAACCAAGTAGCAGTTAACTCAGATGATAATTCAGCCTTTAGGAAATGAAAGATGAATGGATATTGTTATAGCAGAGTCTGGGAGGGCTGCACGAACCAGCTCCCCCCTGGACCGGGTCCCTGGTCCGCGTAATTCCACTGGATCCAGGACAGGCGGCCCCCGGGGTCCCACGGCGTGGCGTGAGTCTCATAGCCACATCAATTCAGCAGGAAATACTAGTGGGACGAAGGAATGAACCTGGACTCCATCTCTGTTCTGCCAGGGAGGTTTATTTGGGTAAGGGGGTGAGGGTTACAGGGGAGGAGAAGGGGAGAAAGGAAGCAGGGACGGGGTTAGGGCTAGCAGCACAGAGATGGAAGACCTCTCTCTGACGCAGACACTGGCTTATAAGGGGAAAGGAAGGGGAGGAACTGTCTCCCCTAGAGCCAGTCCCAGGAGGAGGAAGGGAAAATTGGCAGGGGGAACACACTAATAGGTTTTGAATAGAGCAGGGTGCATATTTCAAAATGAGCCAATAAAATACAGAGCAGGGAAACAAAGGAAGCACATGGAATCCTAAGGAACCACATTGCTACAGGATACTGTTTCATTCCATAGACATTATGAGGGTATATGAAATTTTCTTCATTAGACTCCATCCTCATTATGGCTTCTAATCACAGTCATGATGGTGTTAGAGAACCTGTACTGAAATGATGTTGTGAAAAAGAGGCATGGCTTATCCTACTCCTCTGTTAAGAGAGTTATATTTTTTTTTAAAGTGAGAGTTCCTTCTGTCTGTTAAAAAAGCCTAGTTGACACCTAATGCTTAAAATGAGAATGTTTTTTAATATAGCACAAGCACTGCACTTAATTTAATAGAAATATCTTTTTTGTTCACTGTGCAGTTGTGACACATGTCAGCCAACAAAGGAGATTGCAAAAAGTCATAAGTAATGGTCCTTAACATTTCCACCATTGTTAAATCAATTACATTCACAGCAAAACTTCTGTACTAACTGAAGCAGTTGTAAATGGATTTGTCAGTCTTATTTCAGTGGCACTGTCTGCTCTTCACTGACTTCAGTACTCCTGCAAGGGGCAGAACTGAATTGTTGCACCATTAGCTTTCAGCATTCTTAGTGAATTCAGGCAGGAGCTAAAACTAAGCTTCATCTTCCACCAACACAGTCACAAGTAGATGGGAGCAGTTTCCTTTGCTTCTGTCTACTACTATTGACAACAGATTACTTAACTGAATCAGTGGCTTCCAGCATTTCAGTTGTTTCCAGGCAGCATTTGTCCTGTGCAGAAAACATTTTCCTCATCATTTCCTCGTCATTTTTCTGATAGGTGTTTTGGTTGGTGTAGTTGCTGTCTGTCTGCTCAAGAGGAGCAAATTGAGGATGGAGCTTGCAAAAAAATAGATTTTTGGACTTAAAATAGGAAAAAAAAGTATTCATCAGCACTAATTTGAGGGACTGCAATGGTCTGCTATTAGTTGTTTGTATCTAAAGTAAACTCTCAAAAGATAATTTATCTGGTCTTTTTTTCCCGTTGATTGAAAGGGAAGCTTAAAATACATAGGCTGTCACCTCAACTGTAGGTATCTCACAGTCAACCATTTCTCTAACTCATATATTTATTGTCAGTGGACAGCTAGGGACTACAGGAAGTGTACCGACAATGGGATGCTAAATTCTTTTTTGACACTTACGGCATTAACTCATTTATGCTTAAATGAATTTCTTCGATAATCATCCTAAATCAGAAGTTTGTCTTGAGTTATCAATTACAGAACTGATGTTTACTGCACTTTATTACAAGTATCTGTTTTGCCTTCTTTTCAGTAGTTTTAATATTAAACATTCCCTCTTCATCAAATAAGAATGGAGAAATTACAAAATTAGTTTAATCTTTCTGATGAGTGATGGAAGTATTAACAGAATTATGGTGAAACACTTTCAACTGGCTCACCAGCTTTTGATAACTTTGTCAAGGGTGTTTCTGTTGCATTACAGACTGAAAATAGAAGATTGAAATTTTGAAATTAATTTCACTCCATGACTTTAGAAATGCTGTATACCCATAGTTTATAAATGAGCTAAGGATCAGGAAACTTTGTTCTTTTCAAAGGTCAGGTAGTAAAACAGAATATGTGGCTCCTGTCATCCGGCAATAGCGTGTTCTGATGTGCTTATGATGTCTCTGCTGAAAGCTCAGTCTTGGGATATGCAAGTCACAAACAATAGTGAGAACCTTGACCTTGAGGGCAGGGACATAACCAGTGGAATCAGTGGCAAGGATAAGAAAATTCTGGGATGCTTTGACTAAACAAGAGTGCAGGGAAAAAAATTGAAAGAGAAAACTATTTACCTGCGGTAGTAAAAAGCTCACCGAGAAAACATAAAAAAGACTATTTGACATAAGGTTTGTGTTTCTCTTTTATCCTATGTCTTGGGATTATAAAATGAAAGTTACTTACGCTTGTGACAAATTGTTTTACAAATACAGAGATGTATTAAAATACATTTATGCATAAATAATATATATACACATATATATTGCAAATTGAATTTTGTACTATGTGTAATGGTGTTGGAAACCTAGATATGTAGTGCAGGTCCTATGCTATTCTGTGTTGGCAAAGAATATGTTTTTTAAAATTATTCTAAAATGTAACTTGAAAAAATACTAGAATATTTTGGTGTTGCAGCTGTGATTGTTAGTTTTAAATATTATTTCATAGTAAAGATTATTTACGTCCATTATTTGAATAAGACAGTCCAAAAAAGTTGATTCTTCTATCTCACCTTTTTTTTGTGTTTGTTGCCATTTTGCTAAGTGTCTGTGTCCACCATAAGAACATCTGTTCCCTACAACAGCCTACTGGGATTGTGTTGCTAGTGAAATGCTCCGATGCTGTTTCCAGTCACAGGAAATTAAAGAAATTAAAACTGATTATCATGAGGAAAAGAAATCCGAAGTTGCCTGCAGCGTACTGCTAGTTGGGTGTTACTGCCTGTGGGCCAGGGCAGGTTAGGGACCATGGCACTGGAATATACGCACCTGTTTCCATGGTTACTTGTGTCTGGTTTTATTAGAGTGTTTATTACAGGAAAGTAATGACTCATATTACACAGTGGGGCTTTTTGCACCATTTTTGCATTAATGCATTAGAAAATCAAAGGCATTTAAATTACTTGGTGAAAGTATGTAAGCAGTATTTCTGAAATAAAAATGGTATTTTTTCTAACTGGCCAAGGGGTCATGGAAGTTTTTTGCAAGAAATGATTTTGGGGCATGGATTGAAGTATATGTCCATATAATACTTTATAATACTTAGTGACTTACCATGGTGATCAAAATTTAACCTAAAAGTTACTGAGAAAAACTATACCACGTACTGACTTTCATAATGTAGCTAGAAATTGCTCTTTCAATATATAGGCAAATTAGATGGACATCACTTTACTTTTTGGTAATATTATTTTTTTCCTCTCTAATAGCACTTTCAAGGATTACTTTCTTGTTTTTCTTCATGAAAGTAGCTATTATTCAGGCATATTTTTAATGTATTACTTCATATCAGAGTAAAATGACACCCATACTGGGAAAGCAGTGAAACCAACATATTGGATAACACATTATGTTTTCAGGCAGCAAGGAAGAGAAATCTTTTCCTAATGTACCTTTCTGTGTTGAAACTTGCATTTTCAAGGAACTCTGCTATGATTAAAAATTTTTATTATTTTATTTTATTTTATGTCATTCCCACTTTGGCGTCTCTCTTAATTTGAGAGAATCAAACGAGACATGAAGATGAACAAATCTTAATGACATCCAAATCCCTGTTGACGGGAATAAGAATATTTCTGTGCAGCTGTATTTTCGTGAAAATGATGAAATTTGTGTGGGATTTTTAAGGGAGTAAGCAGAATGTAAAATTGGATTTCAAAGTATTGTGTTCTCCACCACTAACATAAATATGGCTTTCTTACAGCTATTCTAGGATTTTAGTTTCAATAAACTTTTCCTGGTCTCTGTAGTATAAAATGTGTTCTTCAGCTTTTTGTAATGCTAATTACCAAATAATACAATCCTCTTTCTGGAAATTGCCTCCTTATATATTCAAACTCTCATCATTGTGTCTTTTTTTCTGTTGAATGAGACCTTTGAATGTCAACCATAAATCTGATTTTTGTCATGTCAGATGAGACTGTTTGCCTATCAAATCTCCCTGTTCAACCTCCGGGCAGTATTTGATCCTTCAAAGTAAAAGCTTTCACCTTGAAACATTTGGATCCCAATCTGCCCGCTGTGTCCACCATAAACCCTGGAGCTAGGGGAGGGCAGAATAATGCTGGACAAAGCTCAGCAGTGTTTATCTTACACCACCTCTGCTAAACTGCAGAGTACTTCCAAGCACCAGCAGATGTCCATGCATGTGGAACTAGATGTAGAACTGGAGTCAACCCCAAGAAACTGGCATTTGGAGAAGATTGACTTAGATGCCCTCAACCAGGGAACAGTCTGGGTGGGAAGGAATGTGAAGAGATGCTCTTGCTTAAATCAGGGCTCAAAGTTGTTTAGTCAGGGTCCTATGAAGCTGAGTCTTAAATATTTCTATCAAAAGACATACTAGCATTTCTCTGGGCAGCGTGATCAAACGTTTAACTGTTCTCACAGTGGAGATTTTTTTCCTGAGCACTTCCTGGAAACAGTGAGTGGTGTTTCATGTAGGGGAATCCTATTAATCCTCCTCCTGATTGGCCATTCTTAGATTTGCTGAACCCTTAAGTCATGCAGGGGAGCTGAATCAGCTAGTAAGGCAATACCTGGGGCACTGAATAGAGATGGCAAATGAGCAGATGGAGAAGGAAATTAAATTCAGGTTTTCAGTGCAGTAACCCATAAAATCTCAGCGGAGCATGTTGGCCTCCAGCTACAGTGGTAAGGTGGTGTATCAAGAAAGCAGCAGTGTAATACCCCAGTGAAGCTCCCTTCTCCAAGGGTTTAGGAGCCTCTACACCTTAATGCTTTTTTTGTAGTGCTACACAAAGTAGCCCACAGGATGCTCTGAAGGGTGTGCCAGAGTTGTTGATGTGCTTTGTTTACCACTACCAGCCCATGGAAGATCCAGTGATCATCACAGAATGGCACAGTAGCTCATTGTTACTGAGCTTGCTGGTCTCTTTGCATTCTATCAGCTATCCTGTTTGTCAGAGACTGTGAGGAAAAGTGGGAGACTAAGCTTCTAATGAGAGACCCAACACTACAGGACTCCTTGCCAGATGACGGCAAATCTGATTATTCAGGGCAGGTATCATATTATTTCTTTTATTTAGCTTTCAGACAGAGACAGCTGGAAAGAGGCAGGAGGCAAAGGTTGAGAGAACAGGTTCTATTCAGGGATGAAAGAGAAACAGAAATTTCTGAAGGTGAGCAGTGAGGCAGAAGAGGTTGTTCATTTGCAGGGATTTGCTGTTCATCCCAAGATGTTCCTGAGGTGTTAAGGGGCAAGCAGGGCAGAAATTACCTAGGGGATGTCTATGCTGTCATCTATCTAAGCTGTTCACCTTACCACTGAGATACTGAAATTGCTTGAAAAATTTAGCAGATATAATCAATCTTCAATCAGATTGCTTTATGCAATTTGGATGTTAATTTCATAGAGTATTTTGTTTTCAGCAAGGCTGATAATGAAATAAGTGTTTATTAAGGAATTGCAATCTGTCCAGCCTTCCCTTCTGGTATAAGTTAAACTGTAATGGCTCTCATGGAGTTGCTGCCCCGGGTGTTACTAGATCTGTCTGTGGTTCACTCTGTATTTTGTACTGACTCACATTTTCCATGCATTAGGTCTTTTTTTTTTTCCCCTATGAAGTTTTATAATGATTGTTCAGGGCACCTAATATTGGAATCAGGAGTTTTATCTTTAATGTGCTGAGCACAACTGAGAAAGCGTATCTTCTGGCATTTTGTGGTGCTTTGTTTTGGAGGAGTGGCAAATGATTTTGTTGTTTAGATAGGCTGTAAATCATGTTGCTGGAGAAGCTTTCAGGACTTGCTGTGCACATCAAGAATGCACTATCCACTGTAGACAGTAGGAAGGCAGCAAATTTAATGACTTTAGGAGGTTTGGATTAGTCTCTGCACAAGGCTTCTTGTCTACAGTACTAATCCTTCATGTTCTGGAATAGTGCATTCAGAAAAAAATACTAAACGAAACTTCATCAATAATTCTCAGATTTCAGCAGACATGATGAAAAAAGGGTGGGGGGTCAACACATTCTGATACTTCAGCTGTTTTAGGTGAGATATCATGAGAGGTATTTAAACGTAATTTATCCATATTCCTTTCCCAGTCTAAGAACAAGCTGCCATTGACCATGAGTGTGGTTTTTGAGTCCAAAATTTTTTTTTAGAACAAGCTGCCATTGACCATGAGTGTGGTTTTTCAGTCCAAATTTTTTTTTAAAACGTGAATGAAACTCACTGTTCATTGCTATTAATATAGAAGTTCTAGCCTGCGTTTAGCCAGAATTAGATTTTTCATGGAAGTAGCACATATATTCTGATTTTTGCATTAAGCAGAATGTGGTCTGGCCTTAAAAATGCTTCCAACAGCAGCTAACATCCAAAATATCAACACGCAGTATATAAGCATTAAAGATTCCCCACCACATCCACTGCCAGACAAATGACAAACATTAATAGGATTTAGTCAAAGCCTCTCTACATGCAGACTGGAAAGGGCCAGGATCTCCCCTAAAAGGATAGTTTCTTCAGATGTAATCCAGGTGCCCTGAGTTTCTGTGGGTGATCCACTGAAAGCCTCCCTTACTGGCAGGGTGTAGAGGTGGAAGCAGGCCTGGTGTGACAGTGAGAGAAGTGAGGTGGTGCAGCAGCCTAACTGGTGAGAAGACTGGAAAGGGTCATGACATCTTCCTTTGTAAGGAGAAAATAGCAAAGCTGATTCAATCATACCACACCTATTGTGGAGAGAAAAAGCAGTTTCTAAAAAAAGATTTGGCTTTCAGTGAGAACTTGGTGGGTTATTCAGAGGAGGGTGAATACAGAAACTCCTGCACAGGCTCGTGGTCAGATCTGTACGGCACAACTCAGGGAAGACCTTTTGTATAGACAAAGGATGCTTAAGAGAAGAAAAGTAATTTTCAGGGAGTTCTTCAGCGAGAGAAAGACCAATCAGCATTTTTGTTCAGAGCCACAATTGAAGGACTCAAGTTGAATGTTGATAACAAATCTCATTGCAGATTTGTTCCAGAGTAAGAGATTTAGAGTATGAGTAGCTGATCTCTGTAGAGAAATAACGTTTCTGCTTCACAGGTGCTGAACATAACCACTAAATAGCTGAGTTCTCTCAACCCTGAGTAAAGAGTTACTGATTAGCTCAAAGTTTACCTCGGGAAGTAAGTCTACTTTCTTCAGGAAGAACACGCTAAAAATATGATGCAAAAGTTTCTGTTCTGTTGCTTCCCTGATTTGCAGTTTTCCTCCTCTTAATTCTGGAATTGAAAATTTTAACATCCTTATGTGCTAGAAAATCCTTGTCTGAAAATAATGCTGAAGTTCTCTGTCCTTTATTTCTGATTTGAAAATCACGTACTGAATTTTCCTGATAATCCTAACCGTTCACTTCTACCCTAAAGAATTTTTGCAACAGAATTACATTTTTAAAGTTATTTTGTCTCTGTTTATCCAGTATATCATGCTGTCACCTACTGCAAGGAATGATAAATAATTTTTAAGAAACTGTGTCATTGAAAATATTAAACAAAACATCTTGTCTGTGCTTTTAAAATCAATCACAGTGCTGAGACATTTAAAAACAAATATTGAAATAACTATAACTGAAATAAAAGAAAAGTGCTTATAAATCCAGGAGTCAGATATTAGGCCAAAGCCCAATGATGGTTTCAAGATTCTTGAGGCATGACAATAATTTTTCCCCAATTATACCTGTGAAAAATGCATGTCAGACATTGTCATTTATACCTGAAAGATCACTTAACAGAAAAGGAGCTGAAGACTATATAAGGCAGGGAAGGCTATATTAAATCTGTTGTGAGAAACTTAGTTTGAAAATGAGTGATTTTGTGCCCTGAGATGCACTGTCATTGTCTCTGCACGTTTCTACGTGAATGGGATAGCCACTTTCCTGAGGCATATTTTGTGTTGTCTCTCTTTCAACAAGCTTCATCTCTCTGTATGCATTTGTTCCCCAACTTCCTCTGTGCTCCATGGGGTACACAAAACTATTTAACACTCAGCTGTAATATGTCTAATAAATGGAGATACTTTTCTGTTCATTGTTTGAAGTGTCAGGCATTAGCAGCCCAACAAAGAAGTGTTTTTATGGCTTGCAGTAGAGGGCCTGTGTTGCATCTTGTCAGGAATGGTGTAAAACGTAAGGATATTGAAGCATGCAAACTGGAACAGAGGCTGAGAATAGTGTACTATAGAGGAATCTGAGCTTGGATGCACATTCTCTATGCTGCCTTTTAGGAGTGATGTCTGGATTGGACTGTCACCAAAACCATGCTCAGATGTTGTTACAGTGGCTACTATCAAGTGGAATTGAAATAGCAGGGCTTCTCCAGAGCATGGAAAATGATTGAAAACTTGTGAAAGAATAAATTTAAAATGATACTGATTTAATTGAAGCTGTTCAACAGTATTGAAATTCTTGAATGGCACAATACTAGGTTGCTAGCATTTTACACTCGTCTTCCTGTGTTAAGTATTTTGTAGTGGGCAGTACAATGGAAAAATAAGTCCAATGTTCATTTTTTGTGTGTTTTTTGATTTACAGCAAAGTCTTTGTAAGTTCTTTTGGACAACAACTTAGAAGTACCACACAAGAATGAAGTTAGTATTTATTCACCCAGATGTGTATATATGTTTCGAGCATATTCTAATCCAGATACTAGGCTTTTGGAATCTTTCAAAAATGGCCTTTTAAAAGTGTTTCTTCTCATTCCAAGAGCTCTTGCTTATGATATTTGTAAATTCTGACAGTAAAACAATGATTAACCTCTCTTAGCTTTCCTTTCTTACAGGGTGACAGCTCCTATGTAAAGGATCGTTGGTGTGTGTTTGATGGATTCATGGTCTTTTGTCTTTGGGTATCACTGGTTTTACAGGTAATCATTTCACTTCCTTTTCAATTAATAATTCCTTAATTGTGAAAAATACATGGCACAACCAAATAAATGTTTGTTGTGGAAGTAGAGTTGTACATGGATCAAATTGTTTTAAAAAATGTGGAATTCAACAGACTTAAAACTGCACATTGCAGCATATCTGCATTAGTAGTAGAATTTGTCATGATTATTTTTTCTTATTTATTCTGACGTTTGTTAACTTAAACCCTGTGCAGTCAAAAGGAGAAAGAAGGATCTTCAGAGAGACATTTCTCTCTTACTTCACATAAAAGTTTTGCTCATTTCTTCCCAGTGAGTCTAGTAGGATGCCATGGTGACTAGCTCAGGCACGTGAAGGAAGAATTATTCCAATGGTAGGTGTTTGCCATGCCGTAAGTGTAATGATAGTGAGGGGAATGGTTTCATGCAATGTCATTTACACCTAACAAAACATTTTCCAAAATTCAAGTTAAAACACAATGAAAAACCCCCACATTTGGAAACAGACTGATAATTTTTTATAAAGAAGGAAACCTGGACATACTGCAGAAAATTACAGTGTTAAGGTATAGGTCAAATTGTGTTCTGCAAATCAATCAGTTCTTAACCTTAGCCAGTTTTTTGGGTAAGAACAGGTTGAAAACTCTGACATTGAGCCTGCAATAGCATAAGGATTGTAAAAGTTCTGCAGTGATTGCTGTTAGGTACTTACACATTTCTGATAAATTTAAGACACATTGTAATTTTCTGCCTTTTACACCGGGGAGACTTTGGTACACCTTGTATATATACAGAATGAAGGTTGATCATTAGAGATGAGCACTGTACATTACCCAGTTTATGCATTGCCAGGTTCCCCCTCCATTTTCTTAGTACTTTAAGTGAACATTAAATCAAGCAGTTACTCTCCAAGAGTGAGAGACAAGGATTAAAACAAGACATTTTCACCCAATCATTCAGCTAAACACGCTTTATGGAGTGCATAACCTGACTGTGCATTGAGGAAATGGTTCTTGGTTCTGTGCCTTGGCTGAAGTTTGTGTTGTAAGTGGGGTCTAGGAGAAGATGATGTAAAGTTTTGTCATGCAATTGGAATTAAACAGAGAATTTATAGGCATGTTGCAACGTATAATACAATCTGTGTACATATTCTTTTATATCATAGTAAAAACCGTAGTGCTGTGCAATGTTAACAAATACTGATTTTCATATTTGGAAGTACATATTAATCACTTTTAACAATGTTGTGGGAAAGGTGTGGGGTAGGACCAACACAGAAACAGGCAGTTGGCACAGCCTTGCACAGTCTCCTTGAGTTGGTTGAGACTCAAACATTATGAACGTGGGCAGAGTATATTTTTTGAATTTCATTATGATCAATTAGAAGTGGATTAAAGTATTTACATGTTTGAAATAAACTGTAAAATGAACCAAGAGAAGATTGAAAATGAACATAAAAAATACGTATTATTAATTTTAAAAGTTTTATAAGTGAACACAAGTGCAGGACAGGGTCATCAAGACAAACTACTGATTCTTTTCTTTGTAGGTGTTTGAAATAGCTGAAATAGTTGACCAAATGTCACCTTGGGGCATGTTACGGATTCCACGACCACTCATTATGATTCGAGCATTCCGCATATATTTTCGTTTTGAGCTGCCAAGAACTAGGATAACAAATATCTTGAAGTAAGTAAGGCTGTTGTCTGAAAAATAACAGAGATTATTTCAGTTTTGACTTAGAAGACTGACTGTGTAGTCAATCAATGACCCTTCAGGCTTAATGGGCATTTTCCTCCTGAGTTTTAGTTCTGGCCAAAAAATTCTTGCTGTTTTCCATATTTAGGGATCAGCAAGTTTTTTAGAAAATGATCAGAACTTTCAAATGTTTAAATAAATTTCAAAGTATTTTGCTAATAGCTGTAGCCTGCAATTTTCAACCAACGGCAATAAATTCTGTTCCATTAATATGGCCATTTAATAATCAAGGTGAATACACTTAGGAGGGTAATATTTGTAAATAACAGTACATGAACACATGCCCTAACCATTCCAGTTACAAGTGTGCATGTATTGGTGTGTATACAGAGATGCAAATAAACACATGTAAGTATGCTTGGTACAGCATGTAACGGCAAAAAACATGTAATGGTAATGTGAAAGAGGTTTTTGGTCTTTATTCGGTATCAAGGTTATTTTAGCACTGTATCTTGTCTGTATAAGTCATTAAATACTGTTTTACAGAAGCCAGATTTTATGCATTTTATTTGGGTATTTTTGGACCACCCTTTGCAGTTTGCAGCTGGTTTAATTACCGTAACTTAAGGGTTTAGAAAAAATCACAGCCCCCTTTTCTATTCATGCACAGAGTGAGAGAACAGTTTTAAGGACAAATTTTCTGCAGGATGAAATACTGCTTTCTTTGTATGAGCATATTTTCTATTCTAGAGCTTTTCAGAGGAGGCTTCACATTGCCTGTGTTTTCAGTGACCTGTTTTTCTTTTTGCCAGGCGTTCTGGAGAGCAAATATGGAGTGTTTCAATTTTCCTTCTGTTCTTTCTTCTGCTGTATGGGATCCTGGGAGTGCAGATGTTTGGAACTTTTACATACCATTGTGTGACTGATGACACACAGCCAGGGTGAGTTCACCTGTGCAGGCATGACATAGGGCTCTTCTTTCATTGCATATGTGTTATTTTAGTCAGCATCAGTAGATGTAAAATGGACTTAATTGATTAAAAGGAGTCCAGCAAAATACACCAAGGCAAATTGGGGAAGCAAAAATATAAAGAATTATGCAAAATACCAATTTTAACCACGACAGAGGGAGTACAGTTCATTGCATTTGGCTACAGTCTGATTTAGGGAGCTGAGTGACTGTGTATGTTGGGTGGGGCAGGGAGGTGAGAGACCAGGAAAGCAGAGAGGACTTTAAGAGCAGCATTGCCACTTGTGGCTTATCTGGGTCACTGATGATTCATCACATTTTGCACTCTTCTATCTTGTCCTAGAATGTCTTTTTATGGGACCAGACCTAAAGAACTCCTAGAATCACAGAATAGTTTGGGCTGTAAGGGACCCTTAAAGGTCATGTAGTCCAACCTCCCTGCAATGATCTTCATTGGGATCATTGGAGACATCTTCAACTAGACCAGGTTGCTCAGAGCACCTGTCCAACCTGACCTTGCATGTTTCCAGGGATGTAGCATCCACCACGTCTCTGGGCAACCTGTTCCAGTATCTCAGGCCCTTTCTGAATTAAGAGTTCACTGTGACCTGATGCTTAGATTCAAAGACCCTTTTCTCCCAGCCTTTGCAAAATACAGATGATAAATATTTTATGCTGATAATCATGTATACATCACGTTTTTGTTTCAACGTGTACTTAACCACAAGATTACCTCAAAATACAGTATAGCCTCTTGTCACTGGGATGGTTCATAAAATCACAGATAAAATGCTTACATGTCCTGCTGAATTGTGGGCTTGACTGTGTCCCTGAGCCCCATTACATTGTGAGAGTCTATTTCTTTCTTTGGTCCCTGTTCCTTTGGATAGGGAGATGTTGGCTCTGGAGCTAGGGCCTTTGTTTTAGTCAAAATTGGATCCTTTTACTCCTGTATTGAATTTGTAAGAACATAAAATTAATAGAGTAAGCATTGTAAGAAAGCAAAACACCACTTAATCTGCTACTGAGCTGAACAAAAAGTCTGATGATTGCAAAATTGCACCACGTCTCTTCCTAAACTATAACCTTAAGACTATCAAATATTAAAATTAGAAGCAACAGATACAAAAAAGGTTATAAAATTATTTAAGAATATGCTAGACCAAATACCAAAATACGGTATTTTGTTAAATTTTAGAAAACTTATTTTGGGACATTTTCTTAATTATTTAATCAAAAATATAGCAAAATATGGAGCTGATCTTCATATACTTCATGCACATGAGTTCTTTCATTCTAGCTTTTCCTCTCTTTTTTAAGAGAAAATCTTTATAGGACAGATTTTTTGATGGTTTCCCTTAGACATGGGAAAAATTCTTTGTAAAGAATGTGTTTGTGGTAATGAGAAGATCTGTAATTCTGTGAGTTACAGAATGTTGTTTGGAAAAACAAGAGGTGGAATACACAACACAGGAAAAATTGGGCATGATGTAATTGCTTGTATCTCTGAATACAACTTTTCTTTGAAATCAGAAGAAAAAGATTAAATGTGACAAAATAATGTTTCCCAAATGGAAAAATATTTTTTTATCTTTAAGGCTGCCCATAAAAATTTTGGCTAATTTTTTCTGCATGTGTTGGGTTGCTCTCTGAATATGGCATTATTATTAAAAATTTTTAAAAAAGTATACAGAAACCTCTCAATTTTATGGTTTTGAATGGCTGGATTACAGAAAAATATGAAAAGGGACAAATATCCAGTATTTAAAATAAAGTTTAAAACCTGCCTAAATAGGGTTAAAGTTGGAAAAGTCAAGTATGCAGCACGAAGGGCATTTTAGACTTGATGTTCAACATCTAGCCTTAACTCCTTTTTCTTTCCATATTGTCAAGTATATATCCTTTCAGCTTTTTAAATATTCGAAATCTAATTTAAGTTACCTTTAAGGTACCTGGGATAGGCACCTTCAGCAAGCAGTTAATCACTTTTGCCATCCCCAAACCAGACTTAAAACATTCAGTGGCTCCCAGGATTGTATATGACAACTACAGTTGCAATGGACATCACTTTTTTCCCTGGAAGTGCTCCCCCATTTAATCTGATGAATGATGTTCATCCAAAGAACAACATACTTTTTTCTTTGTTACTTGACGTGTGGATGGACATACCTCAGTTTTGGCATACTGCTCATTCCCACTCTGAAAACACATTTCCTCTTCTTTTCTGTCATATGCATCATTATATATTGTGAAGACTTACATTTATTTTGATCCTTTTTTAAATTTTGAGGAATGCAGTGCGGAAGCTCAGGGTGGAATTAGGGTGTGCCTACTGCATGTAGGTCAGGGCTGACCTTCCTGGACATAGCTGGAGAATTTATAATTCCCACCATTGGCTAGGAAAATAAATATAGAGAAAGAAATAACAGCTCTGGTACCAAAAAAAAGAACAATATGGGCAGACATTGGTCCAAAATAGAAAGAAGGGGACATGTCCCTTCTGAATCCAGGGAAGTTTATTAGCTGGGATTTAATAGAGCACAAAAGCATGAAAATTGCCTTGCCAAATTTTACTTTCTCTTTGAGGTTTGGTCTCTCAACTTTATAATTAGGATTAAACATTCCTCTCAGAGGTTGAGTCTGTCTGTCTGTCTCTCTGTTTCAGGTGGCTCAGTTCCAGGCAATGGAGAGTGGCCAAAGTCAGCTGTACTTTTGTCCTTAAATAACTTTATAGTCTTTAATGAGCCACAGCTGTAAATTTTCAGTATTTCTGCAAACCAGATCATGGGCTCCTGTGTCAAGATTAGAAAAATGAAAAGCATCTAATTAGCAGCCACCTGTGAGAACTTTAATTTTAGGTGATTTGCCTCTCATTATGCAGAATTCCATGGCAAGCAACAAGGGTAAAATCTTATTTTTGTGGTCAAGACTTCATCTATTTCTGACATTTTAGAAATCGTTCTTTTTAAGTCTACTGCCTTATGAATTATTATTATGAGGGTGTCAAGTGTCTTTTGAAAATGGTGTCTTAAAATCTTCCTATTCTTTTTTATTTGAAAGGACATGGCATCCTCATCAGACACTTATTGCCTCTTTGACTGCTGCATGTTCTTTTATCTTTCCATCCTTCTCAATGCCCACACTGTCTGACCTCCTGCCTCTCCACCTCCTCAGTCATTTTCTGATGTTAACTCCAACAAACAGAAGTACTGAAGTGAGCTAACCACGGTCTGAGTTTTCATTCTGCCTGAGAAATCAGCAGAATCTGACTTCCTTACAGAGGCTGAAAAGTTTATTGTTGTTTGAAAATAAGTAATTTTTTTCCTTCATTCTTACAATCATCTTCCCTATAGGGAACATTGTCTCCTTAGACAATTTTATTACTCATTATTCCTTTGTGATCATGACTTATCTTTTTTCAACTATGCTTTAACAGCTTTTTCCTGATGATTTCTCCAACCAATATATCTTCTTCTGTCAATAAGTGGTATATACAGGGATTTCCTTAGTATGGATCTTCTTTAGTTGCTTAAAAGATGGTGTGGTTGGAATGTAATTTATATATAATCCAATTATCATGATAAAGCTATACTTTATAAACAGAGTTTTTTTGTTATACCTGACATTAATTTCAAAGAGATTAGCAATACAAGGTGAAAATAGTTGTGTTCCCTGATCTACTGTAATTTAATCTTGGTGAGTATACAGTATACATACCTCCAGTATACTAAAGGTACTTTCACAAGGACAAGAGAGAGAAATTTTTTCCAAACCATTGCTGTGTCTGTTAGAATATTTTATATATCCTCACACAATAGCTACTTAGTGCTTTCTTTATTTTTATTTCCAATATATGTTTGACTACACAAGAATGATTCCAAAGCACATGATCGGTTTATATTTATTCCGCAACAGAAATTTTTTCTTTTGTAAATCTCAGTTTGCACTGGACCTAAGGGAAAGGAAGCCTTATCAAAGAGAAAAATCTAATATGGCTAACTGCTGTAAATTGTAGTACTTACCTATTTCTTTTCCCAAAGTTATTCTTTAAGGTTTTTGGGTTTTTAACACTTTTGATAATGTACAGGCTGAATATTTCTGTAGACTGCCTTGTCTGCCTTGTCACCATGGCAGTCAATTTAAAATCCTTCTTTGCAATGTTTCTTGTTTGAAGCAGGAGATGCCCAGGAAAACAGATAAGAAAAACAATTACTGAGTAATGGAAACATCTAAGAAGCTCCTGGTCATCTTTCCATCTGTCTATGGATAGGCCCCGAAAATGTCAGAAAACAGCTTCAAAGACTCTGGAGCTGAAAGTTCACCACAATATCTAATAGAGGAAATAAATACAATTAAAAAGAACAAAAGGAATTTGAGATACTGGCTTACATCAGCAGTGGGAAAGTAAGAATGAGTAACCAGGTTTCTGAGGAAGGGACGAAATCAAAGACCAAGCTCAAAAAATCAATGTAATAGGACTTCTTTAACAGAGCACTTTAATTTATTGATTTTAGTGAACAACCAGAACTGCTTTAATATTGTCTTTGGGATTTATTCACAATCTCTCTTACTGGTAACATGTGTCTAATCTAAACTCCTCAGGGACAAGAGAAATGGGAAAAATCTTGCTTTTCCAGGCCTGATGTTGTTTAGACCCCAAGCAAAACCAATTAAAATACAGTCAAAAAGGGAAGTAATTCAGTTTAAATAGAGTCCTGACAAGAAAGTGGAAGAGAGTGCTGATGTGGTGAGCAGTATTGGTGCCCAGGGGAAGGAGTCTTCAGGAGTTGGGTTCTCATCACTTTCAGAGGGTATTTGATTTCTGAGCAAAAATCCTATTTTTTTATTAAAATTGTTGTACAGATAGCTATCCAAAGTAATTACAGTGTTGATTCATTTAACACAGATTTTACAGTGTTTTTGTTTATCCAGCTCAGTTTTAAACAAAAAGGCGACCTTTTAATGATGGTCTAGGACAGAGTGATGAGAACCCAATTCTCTCAGCTCCTGGTGGCTCAGTAATGACATGTACTTGTCTGTATTAAGATTTGGAGCCATTTAGGTTTACACAATATCCTGTCTCAGTGCAGATATCAAAGCTGATTGAATTTCTTCTCAGCCTGTGAACCTTTATGGGATTTTTTTGGGGGAGTAAAACTTTTGAGTAAAATGGAGTAGATTTTACAGATTATTGGGAAATTGGCTCACTATAAATACAAGAATATGAATAACATAACTGCCTTATCTCCTCTTTGCTGTGGGGAAAATTTTATATTTAGCCACAAGATTTTTACTTGATAATCGCTGTACAGAAATAAGGCCTGGTGAGTACTTAGCTTTCCACAGGAAACCTGCAGGAGTCCAGGATGCCAGAAGTCATAAAATCCTCCAGAGTATCACAAAATGGAGGGAAAGACGAGACATCCCCAGAAAACCAGAATCCCAAGAGTGATCTCCGCTGAGTCTGCCTGATGGGTGATTGGGTAGTGTTTGATTTCTTAAATATAAAGGAAGCTGGAAAAGTTCTGTTCTTTATTTTGGTAGAAGAAACCAGGCAACTAATAGAGAAAGCTGTGGATGTCCTGACATTCACAGGTTAGATAACAGTTATTGCTGAGCAGTACATTTAACTGGAAATGCTGTGCAAAAGAGTCACTTCTAGATGTGCAGACATTTATAAGGAATATTGAGAAAGAAATTTTAAAATAGATCTGTTTCCATGATGTTTTAGATCTGTTTCCATGAGTGATCTACTTTATATACTGTTGTGAAAACCAGGTGGCTGCTTTCAGTTTTGTATTGTTTACTGGAAGCGAAATGTGATGCCTAAATTTGATTCTTCTCCTAATCCTTTGGATTAATGGAATTCAATAAGACCTGGGAAATGCTGGAATATTCATCCAGAAATATTTATGAGCAGACTGAAGCTGTCATCTCAGCTATTTTATTATTTCTGAGAACTTGCGGAGGGTGGGTGGGAAGCAGGAGAACAAGTTTTAAAAGAGGAGGAAGGGATAAGAGACAGGGCAAGAAAAGCCAGGGAATTATTTCTGGAATACTGTAAGCTTAATTCTATCCCTGAAAGAATTCTGTGGTAAATAAACAACAAAAAGTTTGTAAGCAATTGGAAGAAAACAAGGAAGTGAGTAGGAGCTAATATGGATTTGTAAAGAATAAACCATGTCAAGCAAATATAATTGCCTATGGCAGGACAACAGCCACGTGAATTGGAGAGAAGAGTGGATGTCATATTTCTTTAGAAAGGCTTTGTAGAAGTCTCACAGGACATTTTTGTAAGCTGGTGGGAGAAATGTGGTTAAGGTGAGAAAAATCATAGAATAGGTTCAAAACTGCTGTAAAAACATGCTCAGTGAGATTATATTAGTGTCAGAACAGAAAGAGTGGAAATCCACATAAGTCTGCCGTGTGCTTTTTGGAGTTTCATTAACATCCTGCATGGTGTCACATAGAATACATTTATCCTTACTAAGGATGATGTGAGGTTGGGAAGGACAGCACATGTTTCGGATGGCAAGATTAGAATAAAAATTATCTTTACCAATTAACAACGTGCTCTGAAAAGTTGGATGAAAGGCAGCAGGAACAATATACTGCACTTAGGAAAAACCAGGTGTACAAACACAGCATTGTGAGTGACATGGAAAAAGTAGTTCTTAATAAAGTGATTTAGGATCATGATGGAGAAAGAGATCAATAGTATTGTGCTCTTGTAAAAATGTATAATTGAAGTATCATACAACATATAGGCATCATCTGGAGAGAGTCTAAAGAGGCAAATACATCTAGAGAGAGCAGAGCTGACAAAGAGAATTCAGCAGTTAACTTAAAAAAAGTAGTGCACATATCACAGGTTTTGAATGGATAAGCACTTTTGCACAGAGTAAAGGAATCTGGTCTCTCTGTACTTCTACTAGAATAAGAAGTACATGTGTGAAATTTCAGGACGAAAATTTCATGTTAGATAGGGTATTAGGAAATATGTTTGTAGTGGTAGGGATAAAGTTGCACCTGTCTGTTTCTTAGAGGCTCTCAGTTTCACTCCTCAGGTTCTTTGAAACAGTCTGTGGGAACTTCTCTTGGGAAAGGTGGAAACAGACTGTGGCAGAGAACTATATTTAATGTCCTGTTGAGTGTTCATATCCAGCCTTATTTTTCTGTGATTTTTTGTGCTTCTTGACACAACAGAAAGTCAGGTATTGTTATCCTGGGCATCCGAAGAGCTGTTTGCTTTTGCTACATCCCTTCTAAAGGGAGACACATTGGGAGTGAGGAGGATTGGATGCAGGAGTAGAACAATTGAACATAAGGATAGGAGTGAGAAAGTGGCTTCCTGCAGTTTTAATTGTTTTCTTTCCCTTTATGTACAAACTTTGAAGTAGGGCCTATTCTAGAATGTTCCAACTTCATTTTTATCCTACCCCACATGGAATATCCAAACCTCCCACCAAAATATGCTTCTTACTATCAGAAGTGTTATTATTAATTTTTGGGTTCCAGTAATGTAAAATATGTTTACAAGGCAGCAGGAGCAAGAGTTACTACCTGTTATGGTTTGGTCTTTTGTGCTGTCTGCCTCTTTTCTTGATTGCCATGGCAATTGCCCAGTGGCAATATTAAAACTACAATCCAGACCAATTTATTGTACACCTTCTACCTGGCAGGTTAATGAGAAGGGCTTTTCAGCTGGTATTTGAGGACAAAGCTTGGGTTACAGACTTTCAAGGCCTCATTTAGTTTTTCTTTAGACCAGGAGGTAGCCTGTAGGCTTGAAGGCTAGACCAGTTTGGGATTTTACATTTGGGTCTCTTAGAAACACAGCAATATTTCAGATCCCTGAAAAAATTATTTGACCTTACTGTAGGTATGCAGCTGCATATTTTAATGATACTGCTCTCCATAATGCCCTGACAGAGAAGCCCTTTCACCAGCTAGAACAGCAATCTAGTTTTGGCAGTAAGTGTTCCTGCCTACCTAGAGTACCAGTCATGCTATCAAATGGAGATATCAAGCTGCTTTCTCCGAGGTAAAGTGAGAGCTTTGGCAGATGGGCCCAGTCAGGTGGCCAGGCACCAAATGCTAAATAGTTTCCTTTTGGAGCTAGCTAAATGATGTCGAAATTTTTTTCTTAGGTGCTCAGTGGTAGCAGCCCCTTCTGCTGGGCTAAGTGACATCTCCTGCCATTTCAGATGTTAGTGACTGGTATGTGTAAGTGCATTTCATGTAGGCATCCTGGGTATGGTCTTGACACTTTGCAACACAAGCTGTAGGACGGAATTGGTTTTGCATTTAGTTAAGATTTGGATTCAGGACAGTATTTTTTATCATGCCAAAGATTACCTTCTCTTGTGCCTAAGGAAAAAGTCTAGGGGTATAACTGCATGATGCAGTGGTCCAAAGAAAGAGTCAGGAAAACCTCCCCCACTCACTGGTCATAGCTAACTCTGTTGTGTGGGCGATGCATCCAAAAGTTCTTATAAGCCTTGACAAAAGTAATTCCCAGATGAACTTCAAGCTTGGGATTTTCAAATCCTGCAGTGCAGGTTATTGGTCTTGTGTTTTCCTGTAGTGGTTAGACAGCACCTTAGAAGATATCTTTCTGTATTTCATCTAGAGAAGTCTGATATGTAACCTTAGGGGGTTTTTAAGTGGTCCTGAATATACTTAAAAATCAACTTGGATACAGTCTTCAACTTGGATTGTTTCATACATTTCAGTTCATAACTTTGCAATTTAAAAGATAAGAGACATGGCATTTACTCTTTCTTTTAAATTCTCTAAATAAATACTGTCTTGGATTGTTATAGTACTATATGTATCAGATCACTTCAACTTTGAAATAAGTCTAATTTAATATACTTCAGTGACATGCAGATTCATACAAGCTAGCTAGATTTGATTTTAACTCTTCCTGTTTATTTCCTGTATATTAGCACTTAGAGTGACAGCCTCCTTTGGTGTGTGAATGCCATTAATTCATGTTGTTTTGATTCCTATGAAACAAGTTTTGCATTAGCATACATATCATGCAATTGCCATTTGAATTCAGCTCCCTCATGACTGATTGTTGCAGTCACAAAAATAGGGTGTCACAGAGTTGTTATGTCATGTGAAATTTGATGAAATTTCAAAATAGTATTGTTTGTGCATGCTACCTCATAAACAAATGCATACTGGAACTTCTGAAATTTTCTTTTTTGAGCTTTGCTTTCTAATGCCTGGATGTACATTTCAAGCACTGTTCATAGGAAATATTTCTTCTTTTACTCATTTTTCTGTGGTGAACTTCAGTGACTTTTTTACTTTGAAAGGTAATGGCTGAGTGATTTGAATTTAATTTCCTCTAATGCTATGTCTTGGTTTGAAAGACAGGTGCTGCTAAGAGAGGTTGAACCCTCCCTTAGGACAGAGAATGTGATTTCCCCCTCTCTGAATTATTTTAATTTTGAAATTAAGGGCTTTCAGGCAAAGGTATAAAAAAAGGAATAACAGTTCTTTACTAGTATCTATAAACAAGCAATAACAATAATAACAACCATAAATAGAACCAGAAACCAATAGCAGATGACTTTCCCGCGTGGTGTAATTACGGTCGANCCCAGTGGGAAAGAGGTTGAATCAAAGCTCACCCAGTCAGGAGAAGAAAACAGGGCACAGTTGGTTTTCCTGTGGTCGAAGCCAGAAGCAAAGAGCAGTCCCTTTCCTCCTGGTGTCCAACGGAACGAGTTCCAGTTCCAATGGCCAGTTCCTGCCTTACCCTGCCCAGCCCAAGCACACCCTTTTGTCTCTTACGAAAGAGTTAATGGCTCTAATCATCCAGCTATTTGCTTATTAACAGGGATCGAAAAAATTCCAGTGCTCCCCAACCTCTGAGATGCTAGTAACAAGTGATCAAACCAATAGCTTGTCAACTTTATTGAGTAGCTGCAACCAACCTGTGCTCATTTGGGCAATGACACCATTGCCTTTGTGTACATAAGTGATCTACCATGAATACAGAATCACCTGATTTTTTTGTTAGGACCTGTGCTAGGAAACTAAATGCCTTGAATTTCCTCTCTGGCTGTCAGAGAGAGAAAGGTGTTTCGGGAGTTTGGATGAACTCACTGACCTTGAACCTCTGGAGATGTATTTCTCACTCTCTGTCTTCACTGCCTAAAATAAGGTAAGGTAAGTCAGGACATCAGAGCTGCCGTCTTTACTTGTGGAGCTCCTTCTAGAGGTTCAGCGAAGAGGTGTTGGACCTTTGAATTTTTCATCCTGAAGTGTGAGATAAGTTTGGTGGCTTAATCTGAATCTGTTCAAAATTCCTGTGCAGTAAGTAGCAATAGAAGGAACATCAAAGGTACATTTTGTAGACCCTAATGTAGATCACATATGAAATGAAAAAATACTACAATCAAAATCAGATCTAACCTAACCTCACTCCGTATTGCTGCCTCATATAATAGGCAGTCTGATGTAATGATGCCTTATTACTGAATATGGGTGGGAGAAGAAAGTAAGACCATTACTTTTCTTAATTTGTTGAATAAACATGTAAACAATTTTCTTCTCAAAATTGGCCAAAAAAATAAGAATCTCCAAGTTCTGTCCACAAACTCCAACTTAGATACTACAAGATTGTGAAAACTGGCAATAAAACCCCCAATACTAAAGCCTGCAACTAAGCAAATAAATAGTGAATAGAAGCTCTAAACTGAATTGCAAGGTATAAAAAACATCATATACCTTGGAAAAATTACTGAAAGAAAATAGATTAGCAGCAGAAAAATATTACAGTATCTGTATATTGAATTTAAAATAAAAGGTAACTATTAGATCATGTAGTCAGATTCAATTTGTTTCACTTCTATGGAACCTTATCGCTTGTGTCTGACTCCAGTGTATCTCCTAGGTGTGTATCCATTCTTGACTAGTTTGTAGAATAACAGTCATAAGCAAGGGAACTTCTTGCTTCTTACAAAAACCATTTCACTGTAAAAAAAAAAAGTTCCAAATTCATCACTTTAATTTGTCTGGCTTCAACTGTTAGCTTTCAATTCTTGTTATACTTTTTTATGCCAGATTACCCAGAACTTTAATTCTTAGTATTTTCTCTGTGTGAATCCACTTACAACAATTGAAGCACCTTTCAGTATGCTTTTTCATAAACTAACTTTATTTAGCTCTTTAGGTATTTTACTGCAATCAGTGTTCTCATTTTCACTTTTTTTCTATGATTTCCTCAGTTTTTCAAATATTAAACTGTGATCAAAAATATGTATGAAATATTAATCTTAATTTGTGTGAATGTCATACAGAGAGGAACATCAATTCATTATTACTTTGCGTGTATAGTCTGGGGAACCACTAGCTTTTTCTTGCCATGATTTTATTGGGATCAATATGAGAGAATGCCTTACTATATCCCCTCATCTCAAACTTTTATGTGGCATCTGTATTCTATCATACAGTATTTCCATCCTCTTATCCCTTTTAATCCGTAGGCCACAGGTTGTAAGATTTGCTTTCAGTGATCCTACCATTATAACTTTGCATTTGGCTGTATTAAAGCACATTTTGGTTTGTTGGATCAAGGTAATCAAATAATTCTGATAACCTGTTAGAATGCCTTGTTCTTGTTGTTATTTATGTTTCTATCCTTAATTTTATATGTTTCTCCCTCATTGATTCTGGCAGATCATGATGATCATTTCACTGGCAGGAATTTTTTTGACATGTCATTTAATCAGTTTTCAGCCCATTTAGCTGGTGCTTTATTGATATTATATAGTGCCAACTTTTTAATCAGTCATGTGTTACTGAATGAATCGCTTTACAAAGTCTAAGCTAGGCAATTTTATCCGACAAATCTGTAATCTTATAAAAATCATGTTACTGTGATGAGAATTGTTTTCTCTAAATGCATTCTGGCTGCCATTTATTATATTAATGTTCTTTACTATACCAATTAGACATTTTATCAGCTTGCTCTTTCTTTTGTCTTTGTTGATGTCAGGCGAAGCAGTTGAGCTGCTTGTTCCTTAAAAATTAATGGCACATTAGCATTCTTCCGGAATTTCCCTGCTATTTCAAGATTTATTAAAAATTAATGGAAGAGATGCCCTCAGTTATTTGGGCTTGTTGACTTCAATATAATTATCCCCAGCAGATGCTGTCTGATATTCTCTTCAGTTACTAATTCTTGATTAGTAGAACTTGTGTTTGCCAAGCTAAAATATAAAATATGAAATGTTGCCAAAGCTTAAGCTTTGTGTTTATATTTTTTGTAAAACCATGAGTCTTTAAGCATGCCTTATATTATCTTTTAATGTGATAAAAATAATGAATTATTATTTTTATCATTCTCTTATTAATAAGAGAAAATCTGTTACCAGAAAGGGTTGAAAGCTTTATAGTTATAATTACAGATAGAATTATGAGAAACATTAAATATGGATGAAGTTTACACACTTACAGTTTAAAAGATAACACAGATTTTGTTGTTGGATTAAAAACAGGAAACTGGCTCTGTAAGTATGGTACATGATGACTTTAGATTTAAATTTGACCAAAAGTAAAACAGAACATTTAAAAATGACCCTTGGTAATGCTGGGATGATGAAATATGAGAGGAAGAATTGTGCCTAGACAAATCTGTACTCCTTAAACCAGAGAAGTACTCTCTGAAATTTCTTTTACTATTACCAGTGATTTTGGATGCCATTTTTACTGGATTCTCCAGACCCTCTAATGACTCCAGCAGCAGCATGGTTCTAAGTTGCAGTATCTTTGTGCATGAGATCCATCAGTAGAGCTCAATTGCAGTATGGTGCCATTTCACTGAAGTTAACAATTATATATGTGTCTGACTTCAGTGACAGGAGAGTTTGCTCACACTGAGTGCACTCTGAGAAAATTATGCTCAACCATAATGATAAACTACTACTGCAAATTTTAGAAATATCAATATCAGTGATTTATTTGTTAATATTGTCCCCCTTAAGCTGAGGTCATAATGGGGTAATAATTATGAAAATGATAAATAGAAAACTTCATGATAGAAACAAAGCTGTTACAATTATTGTAGCACAATATTATTATTCTAACAATTGTGAAAGAGCAGCTGTTATTATTGTTAGGTCTGTAAAAAGAGCACTAGTATAGGGAAGTAGTCTAGGAACCATCTGTTAAAAGCAGTTGTAGGTTCAGCGTTTCCCACAGCAGGAAATGGACTTGATTGGGTGAGCACAGTAAGAATTAAGATATGGCTTTGGGAAGAAGAGACACATTTAAAAGGAAATTTGCCTAGGTGCTTAATTCTTTTCACTAAGCAACAAATAAACTTCAACCTTTCTTTATGTTATTTTTTTACAAGGAATCATGTAAAAAGCAAGCAATTTTCCATCTAGGCTTCCGATCTTTCAAGTTTCCAGAGTTTCTGCGAGCAAATGTAATCTGGAATACTAAAATAAATTTTAATATTTTTGACTGCTTAATGATACCAGCAGGTGTATAGTAGTTGTGATGAACTATCTGACCTTTTAAGAGGATAAATTCTAATTAAAAAATTTATTTAAAACTTCCCTTCTGCACAATGGTATAATATTGTCATAAGAATCTTAATCACAGATTTTCTCATTTTTATTGGAATAAAATTACAGCCATTATTTTTTATTATGCCATGAGTTTTTTTTCTTTTTAATTCTATAAATTGTCTTCTTTAAGGAAAGTCTTTTGATTGGAGAACAAAGTTATGTGCTCTAAAACTGACTGGTGGTGTAAGGGGAAAACAAACTAAGGCTGATGACTTGGCTGATCACAGAAGTGTCTTTTTTTTTTAACTTTAAGTGTTTTTAACTTGATGGAGTTACCCATGTGCAGGCATTTGATGTTAGTGATCTATCTAAGACACTCAAGTAGGCCACAGGGCTCTCAGAGACCTGCAACATCCTAGATCAGCATCTAAATTTAAAGAGTGCTACCATGAGGCATCCCAAAGGCACCAGTAATCAGTGTATAATCAGTGCAGTAATCAGGCACCAGTGTGAGGAAAACAAAATTGAGTTACAAGTCTTGGCTATTTGCATGGACTCATTGTGGGACGGAGCTTTAAACCTAGAATGTGAAGTGTTGGTGACTAAACAAGTTATTCTACATTTGGTGTGAAAATCTGTTGTTTTGTATGATTCAATGAATTAGAAAGGAACTTGTAAAAGAGAAGTTTTTATTTGCTACCCTAGGAATTAGCATTTGCTATATTAGATCTGTGACCCGAGAGGTTCTGTTACCATCAATATACATCTATACATATTTTGCTTTTATATTTTGTTGTTTCAAAAAAGGCACCGAAAGGTTGTTAAAATCAGAATGCTCATGACATTGCTGACCTTACTTTCCCACTATGAATTAATCTTGTAAATTACATCTCATTTAATAAAATACTGGTATAAGATAGAATTAAAAGCTTTAAAAATAAGTGCATGGACTATAATAGTTGTGTAGAATTGTGCAGTGGTTTCATGGTAGTAGATCACCCTGATTTTCAGAATAAAGATAAATTAATTAGATATCTTTGACCTATATATGTAAGAGAGCAATGTATTAATATTCATCAGATAACTTGTCTGAAGTCAATGTAGAAACACAGTATTACTTCATCAGAAGGCATTTACTGAAAGATCCTAGCCCAGCATCCATTTAAGGAACAATTTTCTGTGTACCATGGAGTTCTCTGGAATTATTTTAAGTTTATGGCTAGAGTCTCACCAGCTTGGTGCTTTTCCCATGTGTTCTGGCAATATGGCAAAGCAGAAGCTTTTTTTCTGAAATATACAGGACTGGATATTTTTTTTTTCCAGAATTGCATGTTCAGAATTAGACGTCTAGCAGAAGAAAAAACTATAAATTCTTGATATCGAAAAGAAAAATCTTTATCAATCATCTGATCTAAGCTTATTTCTGTATTAGTACTTTCTATACAGCAGTGTCCATTTTGTGTTTAGGTTCTATCACTTTCTGAATTCGTTACTTGACATTAAATCGCACTTGTTGAGAGTAACCTTTAAAGTCTTCAGAACTGCATAATCTTTCTCTTTTCTCAAAGGTTTTTGTTATCCTTCATCATATGCTTGGTGTGATTTTGATAAAGCTGGGTTCATAAAGTCTCCCAGGTCACTAATGAAAATGGATAGTGCAGAACACAGAGACAATTCCTCTGAGACACCAGTTAATGTATTGCTCCCTCTTTGGAAGCTGCACAGTTGCTACTCATTTGCTTTGTGATCTACCAGCCATTTTTTATGTCTGCTATTTTTAACATGCAGTTGCTCTTCAGTCAGCAGCTGGGTAGTGTGTGGTTTTGTACAGGGATAGACATTGGGCTCCTTTTAACAAATATAGAAAATTCTTCAGCTCCAGCTAAGTCATTTTTACTATAACAACCTTATTATTGAAGGATGCCTATCAAACAGTGTGGAGTTAATTATCTTCTTCTGCATCCTTGGCATTCCTGTGGAGAACTAATTTCTTGGCTCACCTGTTGGGTTGATGCTGCACTCCATAGACATTGAATATTCTGCACGGAAATATTCTGTTGGTCTACTGGGATGAATTATTTCTTGTTCATAAATTTATCCAGGCACCTTTTTCAGCAAGACATTTAAACATATTGCCTAATTGAACTTTTGAGAGGCTTAAACTAGCTATGTGCTGAATCAGTATCTCAGTACTTAATTGATATTGAATATGGCCTATGAAGGAATAAAACCATTTAAATCATGTTAAATTGAAAATGTGTGGTAATATTCTAGTTGCTTCTAGATATGTAATATTCTCTAGTCCATGTGTACAAGTCTAGGCCTATTTACTGTCTTGAGGCAGAACACAATTTGCCAAGTTACAGTGATCCAAAAAGACCTGTATCTGAACAGGTACTGTAAGCAGAGATTATTCCTTTTTAGCCTAAATCGTACTCAATGCATTGACACAGCTTTTTTTTCTCCTTTTCCTTTAGAAGGATGTTAAATAAAAAAATATCTAGGTTCAAATGAAGCACTTAAAATGAATGCTTTGCTTTGCAGCAATTGAGCCAGCAATGCTTTTAATAGTATGCCCTCACGCTGTTTGCCTCTTGGGATTTGAGGGATTTTCTCATGCAAACCATAATGTGAAATTCGTTAGCTATTAGAACTGAGGTTCTGAATCTGCCTGAGCCAATGAATTAATTTTAATTTCTAAAAATACATGTAAAATATTGTTTTATGTTAATCCTATGTATTATAATGGCTTTTGGATGGCAGTATCATAAATCTAACATAATACATACAACTGGGCATGAATTAGCATCTTCTAGTTTAAAGGAATTAGGGTGCACAGATTAATTTTTGAATACAAGTGATGTGCTGATCATGTTTACGAAAGTGAAACGAATACACATATGCTTTTGTATCTGTCTGTCTTTTTATGCACATTGCTAAATTTTAGGGTGTTCTTTAAAACTCCTTCTGGAACTGCACATGTCTGTGTGTGCATCCATGCATTTATATATGTCACTCTGGTGTCATAAAGAAATGACTACAGGATAGATGCAACAATAGTTATTTATCTGCATTTATAATGAACTAGGAAAAATTTTGTAGGAAACTTTGATTTCACGGTGACAGATTTCAACTAATGTATTGCTAGTCCATGCAGTGCATAAAAGCAATAAAAGTAAAGTAATTAAAGCTTCTGTTCACCCAATTTTGTTGTCAAAATGCATCCGTGAGTTAGATTAAAGGAAAAGGACTTCAGAAGAACAATAAGATGCTAATTATACTAAAGGGCAGCCTGAAAAATTTCACATTTTCTCTGGACAAGCAAGATTAATTAAAATTATGTACTTTAAGACACTAGTTGAAGCCTCAGGTAACAGGGATGAATACTACAACTTTTTTTTTTTTTGTAACTTTCAGCAATTCATTTTGGGTGTTTTTATATCAAAAGTCAAAAGTCTTTACTGTAACAAGGAAATCAAAATCAACCTGAACATGAATGGAAAATGCTATGGACTGTTTTTTTTCTCAGTCCAGAACTGTATTAGCTTTTCAATTCTGAGTTGAAATTGCCCTAGGACTGAACCAAAAATCAGGATTTTCATATGCTGGAGGAGAGAATACAAGGAGGGAGAAAAACAGATGTTGCTTAACTGTGTGCCCATTCAGCTGAGTTGGAGCCTTGTTTGTTCCTGTCTTTGAAGAAGATAGATAACCCAGTTAGATATCCAATTTTTATGTGTACATGCCAAAGGCATATATTAAATAGAAGAGAGAGCAACAAACTTGTCTTCCCTCTCGTTTTACGTTCTATGACCCTTAGTGCTGAGCCTATCTAAATTTTACGTTGTGGTCCAGTGTGACAGCCTCCAGCACCTCAACCACATCTGCCAGCAAAAATGGGAAAACAAGTGATGCTCAGCCTCTGACAACAGTAAAAAATGATCAACACTGTGACATGGTGTTGGGGCACTGGCCCTTGTGTCTTATCTTTCTGTTTTAAAATGTTACAGTCACTAACCCAAATGAGTTTGAACCACTTCAAACCTTTTCACTTCTTCTACAAAATCGTTACTGGACTGACCTAAAAGTGAATCAGATCTGTTACAGTCACAGCAGTGCCTAGATACTAATTGCACTACAAATGTTATGGTTTGACTTCTTTCCTGTGACCCTTCATCCTTGGTGGAGACCTGGCCTGACCAAGTTACAAGAAGCTGAAAACACTCAGGTGACTGACAAGTCATCCACAACGATCCTTTTAAAGGGTGTCAAAGCAAGCACAGGTAATGCCTTTGTAAGTCAAAGTCATAGTGTTGATTGCAGGTGAACACACTTTCAGGATCTGCAAAGAAGCCTGAAATATTATGTCCAGATTGAATTAAAGAGCAGTGGAAGCAGCTGAATGTTAACTCTTCCATTTCTTGGAGTGTCCATTTTTATGGGGTCTCTAGGCATTAGTATGAAATTTCTGCTTTTGGTATCTGTACTGCCATTACATAAGTTTTAGGAGAGTGTAAGCTTGCCCTTTACAGTAAGTGCTTAATTACTGAAAATAGTGTATACCAAAGAACATCAGATAGTAAAAATAACAGCTGGTGAACTTTTCACTTTATTCCTCTCACTTTCAAATATTTCGTTCTGCTGTGGGCTGAGTTTATGTAACAACTTAATTTTGTATTTTCCACAGAAATGTAACCTGGAATAATTTAGCTATCCCAGACACCCACTGTTCCAGAGAGCTAGAAGAAGGTTACCAGTGCCCGCCTGGATTTAAATGCATGGACCTTGAAGATCTGGGACTAAGCAGGCAAGAGCTGGGCTACAGTGGCTTTAATGAGATAGGTCTGTCCTACTGGTAAAATCCATTTCAGTATCCATTTAAAAATGTTTTTGAAATAAATAGAACAGATAGTTCATGTCTGTACTGAAAAGACATCAAGTGCAATCAATATTCTACTGAAGTAGAGCACATGCCAGAAAGAGAAACTGTGCTATTTGTTTTGCAGTTATGATATATTTTTACATTGACTGGGATCCCAGGATTTAAATAACTTTAAAACAATGTCTTTATAAAGGCGTCAACTGTTGATTACCACCAGTATACAAATACAATGACTAATTTCTCTGTTTTATTTTTGATTCATTTTAGAGTATAAAATTCCTTCTGTTTGTTCAATTTTAATAGTAATTCCCATGCAAAAAAAACCCACCTAGAATTACTTTGATAATCATCTTGTTACTAGGGGGGAGATGGAAGGAAAAATGATATTGTGTGTCTGTGGCAATCTTGATCCAAACTGTGTAAGTTAGGACATCAGCCAGACAAATGATTGAGAGGCAAATTATGCAATACAGGTGCAATTTGCATTCTGTGCAAAATAATGCAATTACCAGGAGAATACATTCTCTGACAGCTGCAATGTGTTGTGCCGTCTCCACAAGGAAATCAGTGTAGAACACAGAATCAGTAAAAGATGGCAAGAGCATGGGCAGTTGTGGCAAGATCCACATCCAAATGGAAAATATGCAGTTACTGTGTCAGAACATTGTGGTTATCTCACATTTATTTAACAGACAAAGGTCTAACAGGAGCCTGCAGCTGTAAATTTTCATTTTCATTTTAGAACAGGTAGGGAAGTACCTTCAGATGACAGAGCATACCCACAGGCTGAATTCTTTCTGATGCATCCCTTTGACTCTGCTAAGCTTTGTTTTTGTTTTTTTTTTTTTCCTGGCTTGAACTCCAGCCTGTTATCCTGGCCTCAGCTGAATTTGAAAGTAAGGAAAAGGTTTAATGACTGCAGTCCAAAAAGTTTTTTTGAGTATTGAAAACCTTTACAGCTGAAATTGCTTCAGCTGGTTCCTGACTAGTCAGGTTGCTGAATATACACAATGAGACAGAGAGTTACCAGAAAGTCTCAGAGTCCTGCTACAACAAGTACTCTGTGATACCAAATAATTTCTGAACAAAACCTGCCATTTATGTCCTTTCTTTTTTCTTCTGAGAAAGGGAGAAAAAACCTGATTTCCCCCTGTGAGTCAGATGGGTACCATTTGGACCAGTACTGCTAGATGAATATCACTATTGATATTACCAAATTTTATATAAATTTTTTCTTCTGTAGATCTAAAAGTATAATCCTTTTTGATGTCTTAGTGAACCTTCAGATTTACTGCCATGCCTGGATGAACATGGGTTGAGTTCACACTAGAACCTAAAACCATCCACATTTAAGTTCTGTAGTTCCAGGTAGTTTGGGAGAGGAGGGTGAGATAGATGTATTGCCAGGAAAATTAGGCCTCAGATTGCAATCACTCTTCTTATCTTGACATGTGAAATTATTTGTGGCACTGAAGGGTGTTGTTCTAGCTGCCTACCTGGTCACCAGGGAAAAGTACTTGCAATGTCTTAGACAAGCTTCAATGGGTAGAAGAGTTGAATGAGACCCCAAGTGCTTAATAAAGGAGACCAGTTTGTTTTTAATGCTGAGGGCAGGTTGGCAAAGACAGGTGAAACAATTTGTTGATGGATGCTTTCAAAACTGGTTAAAAAAACAGGACTGAAACTCTGGTCTCCTGAGTAACAGTCCTATGCCTCATCAATATATATTTCTGAGTGTTGCATTTTAAAGGTCAGAGATTGCTAACAGACCTAGGAGACTTTTAATTGATAAATTGTTTTTGTCTAGAAATATGTAACCAGGATATAACACCTCTCAATACAGTAACCAGAAGTTAAATTGAATTTAAATTGAAGGCTGATTATTTAACTTCAAAATACTGGGTAAGACTAAGAAGCTTTCCCAAAAATGTTTAATAAGCTTCCTCAAATTAGGAGTGTTATAAACAGGATTATAACCAGCAAGTTTATCAATATTTTATAAATGTCAATTTTGTGATATGCCTTTGCATATTAACAGGTAAGTAATGAAATAAATATTTTTCTGAGTAATTATACTATTTTTATTGTACGTTCATTGGTATTTCATTTGCAGATGTTGTGATGCAGCCTGTCCTGTTGGATCCTGAAATCTATCATTAGAAAAATCACAACAGCATAGCAGTCTGGCAGCGACTGTGTAATTACTCTTAATTTGTAGCATATAAGTACAAACTATGAATATTTGAATTTGATAATTTCTGTTCTTTTTCTTCTCTTGATAGAAAAAAAGAGGGATTTTTACAATTTTATTACTGGGTGAAGACCAAGCTGTCCTAATCAGATAAAAGTTAATAGAGTTTTTAATACTGTGAATATGCCAACCAGGTAGCTTCATATTTGGAAAATACCTTGATTTTGGCCATACCCTGCTCCCACTCTTATAAATAGCTTTGACTTTAAAGGATGAAAATTGGAAAGATGATAGTGTAAGTTTTGATACTTATTTAAATAAATAAAATATATTTATTTCCGAAGTTTTCTATTTTTAGTTATGAGGTGTTCTGTTTATCTGTTTTATGTAGGTTTCCATGCAAGCGTGTATGTATTGTTTAAGGAAAAGCATAGTTATAGACTACTGATAAATGTGGCTTGAAGCCATCTTCTGAAAATAATTCAGGCTGTCTCCTTCTGATGAGAAGCAGACTTCATAATCTTTCCAGGAAACTTACTGTGTTGCTTCATCTCCTGTCCTCTTAGGAAGATTTTCCTAAACTATAACCTAAATCTTTCTTCTTTATGCAATTTAAGATCATAATTTCTCACCTTATTCACTATTGGCATAGACAAAACGTTAATATAAAGGTTTTTTGCATCTTTCATCATGCCTTCCATATGGCTCTAAATGCTTCAGTCTTTTGCTATAAGACTTATATTTCATACTTTAAATTCTTCTTACTGTCCTTCTCTAGACCTTCTCTGGCTGATTCCCCACTTTGTTGAAATGCACTACTGTCAGAATACCCCAGTAGAGCCATTATTTTATGTGGGTTTAAGTTCTGTTACAACTTCCACATCCCAGTGAGATGTTTTTCATTTTCAGAACAGCATGTTGTGGCTGATTTATGTTTTTCTGATTTATTACAGCCCTTGTGTCCTACTGAAAGAGTTGCCATCACTGTTTCTCATCCTTTATTTGTTTACTTACTTCTTTTTAAGTGTAAACCCTTACATTTGTCTCTGTTGAGTAGCATACTTCCTTTTGGTTTTCCAGACTGTTTCTTCAATTTGCAAGATCTGGAGTTTTAATTCTTTCCTCCTGATTACTTGTGCTGCCTTCTAGCTTACTTTTACCTGAAATTAGATGAGTATAATTTATTTTTTATCAGCCTGATCAAGAGTGAAAAAATAAATAGAACCAGATTAGACTCTGGAACTTTGTTTGACAGTCTTCCTTTCTGACAGTGTTCAGGACCCCTAACAAATGGTTTAATACCCATCACAGAGCAGTGTGACCTAGCCATATTCCTGTGTGTTGTCATGGTGAGACAATGTTAAAAGCCTTTAAAAGCTTTTTAAAATATGTAGACCATCAAGTATTTCCTTTCTCTTTACAAAACCTTCCTCCATTCCACATTTGTACAAGATTATATAGGAAGATTTGTGCCATGGCTTCTCAAGTGCCTGCACCCTTTAATATGTATCAATAACATGATAATTACAGAAGACGTTTGTGAAGATCATTTTTCCAATGGGGGCCACAGCAGTGTATATCTACAGCTAATGTCTCTGTTCTTCAGAGTACATATTTCCAGATTGCACATAGAATGAAATAAACACTAATTAGTATTGCTAACTTTCCCACTCTAATCTCTAAAAAGTCACTACAAGCTGGGAAAGTTCTTTCTGGCAGTACCTCTGGAAAAGTTATAAGCAAAAGTCACAGAGGTCTATTTCATACCTGTTCGTGAAACTGAAGAATTAATGAAACAAGAACCAATTAGCTAAGCTCCCAGTACCCAAAATCCTTTTGTCTGTGAAGTTCTGAAATGGGGGCAAGGAATAGTAAGGAAAGAATAAGATACCCCTCTAGGTGAGCTGACTTCAACTGTTTCAGGTTCCACCTGAGGGGAGGCTACAGGAAGTTCCTGCTTTCCATAGTAAATTGCTCATGAACTCTGTAGAAACCCCAGTACTCTTTCCAACAGTTTGGCACTTTGACACAGAACTTGACTTCTTAAGTAGGTGTTTTTCTTGCACAGCGTGAGCTGTAATACAAAATTGAATCTTTTATTCTTCAGGATGCCTGAAAGATTTTTTGAACACTACCTGTGGGGCTGCGTGGAAGTAAGAGAAAGGATATTAATGAAAAGCTTGGCTAGCTGTGTGGATGTGGATAGCCAGTATAGTCAATTCCTTACTATTGAGTGTACTTCAATGGCACTGCCAAGCTCTTCTATTTCTTGGAATTCTTAGCTGGTTTTGATTCAGGCTTCTGTAAAAAGGTTGATGTTTTCTTCATCTTAGAACAGCCTTCAGACTTGTCTCCCACTGAGCATCAGGTACATTCACAGCTGGCCTGTTTCTTCTTTCTGATTTTATTCTTTTCTTCTTTGTACTTTTCCTATCTGTGTTTAGTTTCATAGGGTGTAGCTGAAAGCATGACAGTATTATGAAGTGTGTAAAAAAAGTTGAACTAAACACTGAGAGAAATTAATTTTTTTTGTGAACATACACCACTAATTGTAAAAATTAGAAGTAATATGATTGTATTTGTTTAAGTATTTTCATCTGATACAACTAAAAAGCATAAATATAATTGTTGAATTAAATAAGAGCATACAAATCTTGGGCATTAGAGGGCTATCTCACTGTTTACCTGTGTGTGCATGTACCTTTAGTCAAGATTTAACATGGTAGTAACTGCTGTCAGGGCCACACTAAGGATCTTGGCAGAGCTGTCTATGTGGGTGCTGTTGAAAAGGGTGCCTCATAGATGCAAATGTGCCAGAATCCTCTGAGGTTTTCTGGCTCTGGGGAGGCAGAGGAATCTCTAAAACCCCACAAAAACGAGATTCCCCCGTGTGCCTACCACACTACCGTGGGCAGAATGGATCCAGGACCGGAGAGCTTGTGCTCGAGCTGGCTTCTTGAAGACAGGATAGTAGGAGCCTCGGCGAATGAAGGAAATGCAGTCTCTCAGCTTTTAGAATCCAGGGTTTATTGGTGGGACAGCGGGGAGGAGAAGGCGGCTGGGTCCGGGACGGAACAAGGAGGAGGATAGAGCTGGGTTCCAAAGAGCAGAGAGCACTGAGCGGAAGCGAACATCGGGTTAAGAGGGATGGAGAAATGGGAGGGGTTTACACAGGAGGGCAAATAGGGGCAAGAGGGATACAGAGCTGGCAGATAAACTGGGGAATAGGAGTGGAAGGGGAGCAGATACAGAACTTTAAAACCCAATAATAACACTGCGGGTAAAGAACTTTCTAGCTATTAAGTAAATATGGGATAAGGGAAGGCAGATATGCAGTGCCAATCAGACACACTGCTACAATCCTCATTGTTGTTGGATCCTGTACAGATTTCCTCTTTACCTGTACTTTCCACACAGTAGAGAGCCTTTTGCATTCATGTTTTTGTAACATCAGGTAGTAATCATTCCACATGCCTCATGGGTGCAATCATCTGCAATCACCTACAGATGTACACTGCAGCTACATCACTGATTTTACTCTTCACATAATTCTCGAGAAGGTTTTTTCATTATTGACAGTGCTGCATATTACTTCAAATAGTCTCAAAAGGAAAAGGAAGTCCCAAATAAAGATGCCTAAATGTTTAAAAATATTCTACAAAGTAAGCAAGAGAAGTTTTAGGCCATGAGAGATCATTCTGAAAGAAGAAGATGAAAGTGAAAAGTATTGCAAGGGTTTTTACCAGCCTCTCAACATGCCTCCTTCCTCTCTGCACTGCCCTTTCACACAATCACGTCTCCTGAATGAAGCTGGTACCACTTTGCAAAGATATAGATGGCCAGAAATGCAGATCAGCATCACCACCACGGCCCGAATCCCTTGACTCAGAGTCATTTGGTATCTGGGATAATAGAAAGCAATGAGGGGATGTAATTGTTTAATCAGAACCTCCATTTAATTGTACCCACTAAAGGCTGAAAGGTTGAGCTCTTATGAAATAAGCACTGGTTCAATAATGATTTCATCTAAGCTTTTGATCAGATTCCTTTAATCTATGGATGATATGTATTCTTATACACACGTAATACACGTAATAATACACGTATTGAGTCTTCATGCTCTGTTTATCCTAGCAAGTATATCATAGTATTAAATACTTTGATAAACAGGTCTTAGTCCACTAATGCAGCTCTTTGATTCAGGCACTTTCATGTACAGTGTCTAGCCCTAGTAAGAAGCCCTTCATCCATGACTTTGACCTGTGGAGTCATCATGTGGTAACATGACAAGTGATAGTGATGTTAATGTGTGAAGGTGTCAGAATGTAATGAGGGAAGCCATTCACACTGTCTAGTAATAAAACACATATTTTCTAAATGTGAGCCAAAATGACTTAAAGCATGATCCATTAGTCCACTGACCAAGAAACCACTAGAAATCATTACTTCAAAAATGGTGCTAGATTTTTTTTTCCTCTGTAATTCCTTCCTAGGCCTTGCAGACAGAGAGGAATAGGGCCCTGACACCAGCTGAGGCACTGTTGTTACGTCTCCACTCAGGGAATTTCACTTATTTGTTTTACTGCTAATTAACATAGTATAATTACTAATTCAGGTATTAACAACTAAGGAAGGCAAACACTTAAGAGACATTTAGGGAAAAATGCCTTTTCTCCTTTGCCCGTCTCAGCTGCAGTCCTCTCCTCCCAATGTCGTAGTCCCCACTTCTCTGCTCTTGCAGTATCTAAAGTGGGGAGTGGTTCAGGAATCTGGAGTAGATGCATAATACTTTACTTTTTTTTTGCAACCCCTTCTTTCTTTCTTTTCAGCTGCTGCTTCTTCCTTATTAAACATCTCTGCTCCAGAATGGATTTAGCCATGGGCTGCAGCTCCTTAACAGCTGTCCCTGCTCTGGAGTGTCCCCTACTACCAAAAGCCTACCAGTTATGCCCACTGAAGGCACCCAAATAAACTTAGACATGACAACCACCTTTACATAGGTGCCTTCCGTAGATTAGACAGGATTTTGGTGAGCACAGAGGAGCAAAGAAAACAGTCTGTAGGCCCTGTTGCAGGTGAGAACAGTTTGAAGTCTCATCTTGGGAAATAATCCTAGTTATGAGGGATGGAAATGCTGTGAGGGGTGAAACATGGCTGTGTAAATAAGGTTAAAAAGTTCACTTTGTTCCTTGGAGATAATGAACAAATTGACAATGATTCATCTAACAAATCCTTTTTTGAGCATAAAGCACTATACTGTTTTCACTGGTTTCAGCTTCTAAAGGACATAGTTACAAGGCCACGTTTAGTTTCTCATCAAAAAAATTTAATAATAGGAGGTTTGTGTGAGTTTTGTTTTTATCTTTGGGAATTCATTTTATTTGGCTGAAGAAGTACTCACGAAATTCAGTGGTTGGAAGTTGAATGTAGACAGATACATTTAGGAAAAGATGAACATTCAAGGCAGGTCCTGCTTGACTAACTTGATCTCCTTGTATGACAAGATGACACAGCGGAAAAAGACCAGGACGTGTTGACTTTATTCCTGGTTTTATGTTTTCCTGTTCCCCAAACATTTAATAATTCTAAACCTGTTCTTCCTCCCTGTGCAGATCTACAATATATCCAGTTTTCACAGAATACAAAAAAGCTGTATTTTTTTTACATAATTTTCCTTTCTTTTGATGCTCACCTTTGATTCCAGTCACTGTTTAGCCACTCTTTCCTCTGAAGTTCCAAATGCTAGTTTCTGTAGAAGCTTAGCTTCTGAAAGCAATAATGACCATCTCTCTGTAACGATTTTATCCACAAACATCCTTTTCCATTATGCTCTTCTGTACAATGTGTAATTTTTGCCATCAGGTGAGCTAGAAAGCATTGGAATCTCTGTCTTACATTATGCTTGATTGTGGTTTTGGTAGCATTAAATCTTGTACAGGTTATAGGATAATATGTTTTAGATCAAATTTTCCTCTCACTGAAATTTTCTTGATATATCAAGTAGAAACATTTAGGGTACTCTTGTTGCAAACCAAAGCAATAGAGGTATATTATCCTTGGCAATTTTTTTCTTAGAAATTCAAGATTTTTATTCTGTTTGCAAAGTCATGACATTTTTGATGCCTTGTTCATATGCTGTCTCCCATGATTTTATGTCACCTAAATGACTGAGTTACCACTTTTTCCTTTTCTCTGGGAGCCTTCTCTTGTGTGCTTTATCGTCCATGTGCATTTAATATCGTTAACTTACTAACTGAGTAATTAAAACACTTTCAGGCATTCTGATACATCCTTTCCCTAGTGCTCACATACTTAATAGTTTGGTTGATTACTTAACCTTGAAATAAAAAATACAATTGATATAATCTTGAACTGACAGAACAAAGAGATTTTGCGATGCAGTGTGTACAAAATTCATTTTACTACTACAGAATACTCAGATTTATCTAAGAAGTAAAATAATGTGATTTCATTCTCAAATTGGTGCACCAAGAAAGGACTGTTGCTTATGAGCAGAAACAGAAATGAAGACTAGGCAAACAATTTATCAAAGTGTACTTAGATGACACAAATATTCCCAGCCTTGGCAGTGTCCATGGCAAGTGCCTATCTTGTATTGCATGGTAAAGCAGAGTCTGGTAAACCAACACCTTGCAGACAACAGATAGCAATAATTTTTTTTCCCTTTGCCTGTCTACATATTCTGCAAAATTGACTTTATATTTTCATCCTATTTCTGCACCTTTTGAATAAGAAGTGTTAGCAGGAACTTTAAAATTAGCCACGTAATTTTCCAAGTGGGTCATCAGTTCTGCAGTTTCCACAACTGTGCTGTCTCTGTCATGGGATGGGGTGGTGGTTGTTCCTTGCTTCTATGTCTTGACAAGAATGTCCCACCTTATTCTTGTCACTTTTCCACCTTCAATGAAGGCATATGGTTCATTGCTTTATGAACTTTAGCTCAGCTCCAAAAAGAGGAGTCTCTGTTTTGTTAAGATAAAATGCTGTTAGAATATTTGTGCTGCTGCATTGGCAGGGTCCAAGGAGAGTCATACTTGGTTGTTGACTTCTGCAAAATTTTTTCTTTAGTTGGAGACAGCCCTGTCCTCATTATACCTGTTTTCTCCATTTAGATTTAAGTTTATTTGAGGTTTCATAAACTTTATCATGACACTAACAATTTATAGGGCATCTCCCAGGATGACTGTCTAGCAGCAGACTAGTTTTAGAAATGCTGATATCCTCAAGTATGGAGGTTTCTCCTGAGCAGACACTGAGGGATTGGCCCTTATTTACTGACTTCCTTTGGTCATAAATATATATGTATTGTTATCTTTTGTAAATCACATGCTCCTGCAGCCAGAAAGGACAGGGATCATAACACTCCATTAACTGTACATATAAGTGAATATCCCTATACGTAGTACCTAAAAAATACAGTTTTTCTTATTAATAGTTATGGAAAAGGTTTATAAAAAGCAGGACAAGCCATGTGATTTCACTATTTCTTTCTGCTAGAGATGAGATATGTAGTTACCAAACAATTTGGCACTGATAGAGATTCTAAGGTGAATAGCAATTAGCTCTGTTTAGCAAAAGTTCTGTGGCACATGGCAAAATTATTATTGCTATAGGACTGAACAGGCCTTTCAACCCTGAATTTTCGATGGAAAACCAATGGGCTGTAACTGAAAGGTATATCTCAGCTGGTGAGCTTGCATGTCTGAGCTCTTGGTTCTGTATACTGTCTGTTGCCGCCCATTGTTGTGACCCTGTACCGACATCCCTGCTTGATTTCTGTGGGAGAAAAAACCATAATATGTGGACCAGAAAGTAGCTTCTGTCCCACTTCCTCACAGCTGAGGCACCACTGTGTCCTGCCGCTCTACAGCACACACTGACTGCTTGAACTGCTTGTACTGTGTGGCTCCACGGACATGACTGGGATGTAAATACTGGCTGTTACTCATGGTCACATTGAGTGCTTTGTATTTCTGTGTTAGAGATACCTAAACCCACAGACTTTTCACAAAGGATGCTAAGATAATACTTCTGATTTCAGACAACATAAAAAGTGGCCTGAATTAAAAGAAAACAAAACGAAAACAAAGAACCCTACACACACTCACACAAACAAACAAACAAACAACTCCCACCACCAAAACAAAAAAAGTACACCATGTCCTCAGCTATTTGATGTTTCCGTAGGCTTCCCTTTTCTCAGTTAAGCCATTCTAGTTGCGTAGTTAATTAACACTTTTTATTTTTAAGCAGTGGTTTAGAAACACAAAAAAATTGCACAAATAATGTCTACTGAATTAGCTCTTACACTGACAAATGGTGTGTGGGAAGGTGTAGAGTTTTAGAAACTTAGAGGAATTTGAACAGCCCTTCAGAATTTTAATTTATTGCTGTGTTAATCCCAAAGTAATTGAGTCTTGCATTAAACCAGGCAATCAGGTGAAACTAATGTGAATAGATTAGTACAGTTGTACTGACAGTCAACGAAAACTTTACTGCTGCTGAGAGTCTTCAGTGGAACATATTTTCCCCTGCCATTTCAGGGTGTTCTGTGTTAATGCTGGTAGCAAAATTGGTGGATTTATAATGGAATAAAACAAATTTCCAGAAAACTTCAATTTTTCTCCTGTTCTCTGTTTTGTTTATAATTGTGGACCTTTCCTGATGGGCATCTTTTGCTACTATATCTATTTTGATGTATCACTTGAGTTGTTGTGGTATGGTGAGCAGAATTCAATCACCTGTCCAGTGTCTGTGCTGTGCACGTCCTTCTCTCTTTCATTCTCATCTGCTCCTGAGAATGCAGGAAGAGTTTTTTGCACATTGAACCATTATATTTTGGTTAGATTTAATTTTCAAAGTAATTATTTTTGAAGTTTTTGTTCTAATATGCCTTCTTATAAGTACCTGTGTTACAGCAATGACAATGTTAAAAAAAAATAAATTCACACTTGATGCAAGGTAAAAGGCCTATAAACTGTCACTGATCATAAGCTGAAAAGGTAAAGGAGCAAAATGTGGCAGAAAGACAGACTTATTAGAAGCGTATAAGAAAATGAAAGTTGAGGCAGGTCAAATGCAAGTTTTAATTGCATCTCATTATGTTTTTTTGAACTGAAAGCTGTACCACCTCAGATGAATTGATGCCTTGTTGACATAAAACTTCATGTACTGTTTCTTAATTTATCTGAAGTAGTATAGTCTTAAATTCTATGTAAGTTTCCTCCTGAGATCGGTAGGAGATCAAAGTGTAATAAAAAAACAAAAAACCCAAACAAAAAAGAAAAAACCAAAACCACAAAAAACCCAACCAAAAAAAAAAAAAAAACCCAAACCAAAAAAAACCCAAAAAAAAAAAAAAAACCCCAATGCAGCAGAGCATCAGAGAGCTCACTGGTACCAGCACAGCAGTTGGGTTCCTAGTGAACCACTTCGGTGTCCCCACCCCTTGCTCCCTACTAGGCTGCATCTTGAGAGGACAGACGGACGTAGGTGCTACAGCGTAAGGGTTTGAGGAGGCCTGGAATGGAGCTTGCTGGGAATTGTGGTGCTGGAGACATTGCAGCTGGCTCTGCAGGATCCAGGCTCCCAGGTGGGGACAACCTTTGCACTGCATCCCCTGGAAACCCTTCTGGCTGCCAGTGCCCACTGCTGCTGTGTGAGTTACATGCAGTGTAAACACTATCTCCTCAGTGACCTTACTTTCTACTCCCCCTTCTCCTGCACAGCAAGGCCTCCCATCAGGATTTTATGATACGTGTTCTGTGAAGGCAGAGGAGGAAATTTGCTTTTGTATTGCTGCTACAGTATTTATAATTCCTATGGAAAGTGTAAGATAAGACACTCACGTCTATTATCTTATACAGTGACATTTGTCTTTCCCCTAGTGCAGAATGCTAACCAAAGGGTCAGGTAACTTTGAGAGGCTAAGTAAAGCAATCAAGTGTGTGTGCTAGGAATGCCATGGTCAAAGGGAAATAAATGCACACTAAGATCATTTTCTTAATGAGGATTTACTAAGAAAACAAATAGAAAGAGCTGCTTCAAGCAAAACCAACATCCCAGCCCACCAGTTTTCACTCTGCATGAGAGCTGAAGAAAGGCTTATGTCAAAGACAATAACTATTTGTGTGGATAGCTACTCAACAACTCACAGCCTGACAAGGAAGGGAGAACAATGAGAAAAAATAGAAGGAGGAGTTAAAGGTGTGACAGGTGTGTGAACAGCCTAGAAACAAAAGGTGTGACTAATTTCCACCATGCTTAGGAGCAGAAAACTCTTAACCAATAGACAGAGCATGAAGACAGGCAATTAGAAACCTGTTATTCCATACCAAGAAAATTAGATCCTATCGGTTTAATTATCAGTCAGTGCCATTAAGACAATATAGCACTGCATAATGAAAGCTGCCGTTACCAGGTAATGGAGGTAATTGTTTTCACAGTGGAAGATTTTCACTTTCAGACAAGAGCTTCAGGATGTGACTGGTTTACAGGCTTTGACCTTCAACAGTTGTGTAATGCGTGGGACACATGTTCTTTACCTTGTCTCTTGAGATTTGATTATTTTATCCTAAACATCATTTTCATAAAGTTGGTGAAAATGAGCAAAACCACCCACTGGAAATACAATGTGCAATACTCATGCAACATGCCCTCTGTTACTGTAATTATAGCAGCTTACCGGATCATTTCTGATTTAAGACCTTTGATTTGATAACACAGGGCCAGCTTGCAGCTTGGCTTTCCCACTTCTACTGGGGAATAAGAGCGAATAATGCTATTCCAGAAAATCTAGTTCACAGATGGCCACTCTAGAGGGGGGAGCACACACAGAGTAGCAGCTTAGGTGTGACTGTCCAGCACATCAGCTCATCTGTGGTAACTGGCTTCATACATGCTGATACCCTGCAGCAAATGTGTAATGCCATGCTCCTTCATTAAATAGCACACAGTCTCACATCGTTACTCAAATATTTAAATACTGAATGTTTGTTTTCTCAAGTGCCTTTCCCCTGTTGTTCTTAGAGACTTTGGTAGCTGCTGTATTCTGCTCCATTTTCAATGTCACGACACTGCCCTGCAAAGAAATTCCTACACAATACTCACTTGCACTGAGTGGTATTGGAAAAGATCTAGGTTACAAGCTAAAATAATAGTATCATATTTTGGATCTCCTGTGAAATACTGAAATACTTCTTTAAAAAACTGTAACACCATTCACTTCCAGTTACTGCCTTTCTCATAGCAACTGAGAAAGAATAGGAATGGCTTGAAAGACCAAAATCTCATCTAAGAATCTTAAATACCTTGTGTATTCTTTACTCTGATCATAAGTTTTGGTTGTAATCAGACTGAGAACTAGATCTTGCAGTGTCTAGGAGGTTAACTGAATAAATATTTTGAATAAATCTTTACACATCTTACAAATAGTTGCCACTTCTGTATTACTCTGTACTTAGGGCACTGCATTGGGAAATATATCTTGATCTCATTGCCATAGGGGCATTTTTGTTCTATGATTTTTTTCAATATGCAAATAATTGCTATTTTTCCTAAAATATCTGCAAGTATTTTCAGAAACAGACTCCTTAATTGTTCAAGCTGCTTTGGAGGTACTCCTTAACATTGAGAAGATTTTAAGACTTTTTGAAGATATGCAATTCCATCTCCAGGGAAGGTGTGATTGGTCATCTTGGGAAATGTCAACATAAGTCTTCTCCCATACTGTAGTCAGCCTTTTCCACTCTCATCCAAAAACTCTTTTAGAAGGTTAACCTCTACTTTTCCAACAAATCTGTGCTACTCCCACCTTGCTGTGGGGAGTACCATCATGATCATTACTTTGTCTCATTTCATCATTGTATCAACCCTCAAGTTAAGTATCTCACTTCATATCCAAAAAAGAGTTAACTGTACAACAGTATGACCTTTTTCTTTCCAATGTGAAGATTACTGCAGTAAGTAAGCTCCAAATGTTGGCATTTAATTTAAACAGCCACAGTGAACTTGGATGACTTTGAGCCTGTTTCCACCTAAGCTGTGCACTTTTAAAATTAATGATACTGAAAGAATTAAAATTATTTCTTGCATAAAATTCAAAAGAAGTTAAAACAGTTAGCAGTCTACTGTCAGAAGACGTTGTCAGTCGTCATTGAGACAGGGACATCTAATTGTTCATAGAGCATAGATGCTCTATGGTAATATGTACAAGATGAAAACTTCAGAAATCTCGTTCTATATCTCAAGGAGCTGACTCTACACATAGCTGATTCATCTTGACAGAAGTTACCCAGGGGCTAATAAATTCAAATAAGATGGATTAGTCACAACAGGACTTCTGTATGTCTCTTCTCATGAACTGTGATATTATTTTCTTCTAATTACCTGCCTGTGGCAGGTTTTGCATAGTTTTTTTTTACTGGTATGTGTACTAATTACATATCCTTCTGTATTAGCCATTGCTATATTGTACATATTACCATTTTTATTACTTTTGTTTTACATCTGATTTTTTAGGCATTTTAATTAGAATTCTGAGGTTAAGTGACAATTAATTGTCTACCACCATCTCTCTTTGAAGCAAAAATCTTCAGTTGAGTTACTTTTTAATCTTCTTCTCTAGAACAATGTCCATATGTGTTTTCTTCCTCCTATTTTCATTTTTTTCATGTAGAATCATAATTCTATCATTACCTTGCTGTTTTCTTTTTGTCCTTGTTATCTAATACAGAACTGTGGATCAGTAATGGTGATTCATGGAAAGGTAGTAGCAATGAATGGTAATTGCATACTTCAAAAACCATTTAAAAATTCAGCACTCTACCATAGCATGAATATGTATTTCACTGACATTCACAAAGCAAGATGGTAAATGCTCTGGAAATAGCTAAGGATATTGACTGCAGTCATTTGGGCATTAAGAGAAATTCTGAAGAGATTTTGGAGTATCACGGGAGAATACTGGTTTTCAATAGTTGCACTGGGGAGGTTGTAGAATTAACTTAATAGACATCTGCATGGTTATTTTAATATCAGATTAGTCTTTGCAGGCTTTTACCTGGGAATTTTATCCAGTGAAGAATGCTTCTTCTACTGTGCACTTACTCGAACTGTGGTTAACCTGCTTTCTACAGCAATTTCACAAGTGTCGTAAACCTTAGTGAAATAATCAACTTTAGTTACTTCATACCTGTCTGTTTCTATTCTCTTCTCAAATACATCGCCAGATTTGTCAGATATGATGCTTTATGTGATACCAGACAAGCTAGTCTCCACCAGCATGTCTTTCTCCAGATGCTTTCTGATTTCACTTTTCCTTAGAAATGCTATGAAATCCATAACACACATGCTTTCATTGACCTGTGGACTCTTAATATCTCCAAAAGATATGACGTCTTTTTCTCTTTCTTTTTCTTTTTTTTTTACTTTTTTATTTTTTCCCTCTCCCTTCCTTCTAAATGCATGCTTTGTTCCTTCAGGTTCTTAAGCAGTCTTTGATTTCAGTTAACTATTAGAATTATAAATAGATTTGACCTACTATGCTGACAGCAGTTTTTAGAGTGTTCAAATTCTTAGGCTGCTGTAGTGAACATTTTTGACCAAAGTATGAGATATTGTAAGTTTTATATGCAATTCACTTACTACAAACAGATGTGCAATTGCACCTGTGTCCACAGTGTCCTCAGGCACAAGGGGGAAGATGCAACTCAGGAAGAGTTTTCACTGGAAAATTTCAATGCAGTTCAGAATAAACACATAGTTGGTAACAGAACCAGACACTGTACCAAAGAATTACTTTCCCCAGTTGTGCAGTACATTATTAAATCAGCCACACTGCTGATTTCTTCCTGCACAGACCACAGTGTTAATCCTTCCTGCATAACTTCATTGGAAACATTCTTAGAAATCTTCTCTGTCAGTAAGCCAATGAAAATGAAATTGTATTTTTGTACTATTTGCTACTCCAGAATTCAGCCTGTGTTATTTAAAACAATTGGGTTCTATTGAACTTAAAAGGGGTTTGGTTTGTTCAAGGCCTGTATCATCACATTTACAGATGAAACTTTGTTTTTTAGCTGGAAAGAACCTTGGTGATGCTCTTTTCCTCTCCTTCTTGTGACCACAGGGAACTGTGTCATGTATATTCTTCAAAAACGTGTGAAATCCCAACTCAGAAAAAAAAGGCAAAACAGGATTAAAAACTCTCTCAGGACTTCATTTCTCTGATGATTAGAAAACACTTAAAGTCAGCTTACCTCAGGTTCATGTCTACTTGTTTCAATGCCAATATTATCCTTTGCCTTCTTTGTGGCCAGAGACAAGTGCTTAGTGCTCTTTTGCCCTGTGTGTTTTCTCTTTTTTGGCAGGCTGAACTTGGGAACTTCCTACTTGCATTGGTTGTATTCACACTTAGATACTTGGCCATGTATCTCTCAAATGCATAGTGCTGCTGAGCCATCTACTGTGGAAACATGAACTGTGGAACTGTGTCTGGGGCAGGATTTCCACTAATAAAATCATCTACTTGGCATTGGTCTTTGGTCTGCAAACTTTTCGATGTAGACTGACAGGTGACTGCTTGAGCAGTGCTCAAGCCTGCTCCATTCTAGAGCTGAATGGTTGTGTATCTATATGTACAGGAGTTGGTTTTGATCTCCACTGACCCCATGAATCACCCCTGTGACACTAAGTCATAACTCAAAAATATGAGACCTTTCAGTCCAAACTTTCCGTGAGCATTGTGTCACATTCCTGCTGTCACAGCCTGCCAGGGATGTGATTTCATAAACCCAGGGTAGAAGGAATGTATGGCATGTGGCAATGTCAGCCTGTGGAAGATGCTGAGGATGTGAGCCTATTTGGAATAGTACTGAAGGTGTGTGCTGGGATTGGAGGGAGCCACTCTTCATCCAGGCACATCCACAGGAAGATAAGATCAGGGAACAGGAGCTACAGTGTTTCACTCCGTTAAGTGCCCGAAGGGGAGCTGTAGACTCAGGCTGTTGTTTGACATGTGATGAGACCTACAGTAGAAATTGCTCAGGATGAGCAGGGCACATGAATGTGTTACTGTCAGTGTTTCTGAGGGTGGCACAGAATGCTGAAATTATACCAGCTTAATGCCTTTGGGACAACTTTATGCTGAAAGTAGGAGAGCAGACCTGCTCTGGCACAGGTTGGGATGCAGATGGACAATGCCAATTGATGTGTTCCACCTTTCATTACGAAACGAAGCCCTCAAAAAGACTATTTTTAAGGGGCAGAGTCAGCTTATAGCAAATCTTTATGTCATAAAGGTATATACTTTATGTCATATGGCTGTCATGCTTTTAACACAGAAGTCAGAGCCTTACAGAGTTAATTAATCATCAAATCATGTCCTGAGTGACATTTTATTTATTCCCAATATTTTTTTGCATCTCATACTATACAGAAGTTAGAACCACAACCTATGACTCACAAATGCTTCCTTTATGGAAGAAAAATAAAAACGTTTTATTTGCTGAAAAAAGATGTGATTTAACCAGTTCAGAAGCAGTGGAACTTGGTTCTGCACCACTACTCCTACAACACTTTCCAGGCAAAACCCTAATGCAGGGTGCTTTTTGGACTTTGAGCTTCATTTCTTTGTAGTATCTATGTGCAGCCTAAACAAATACAGATTACTTTATCCATGTTAATATATTTTTTCTATTAATAACTAGTAAAGATAAGATGCTGCACTGGCTTTAGAGAATTCTTTATTGCTGTAAAATTGGAGAAAATTAGTATGAACCTAAAAAAGATATTTATTTGAAGGTCAAGCTCATTGCCAAGCCATTCCTGGATTGAGTGACCTGTGCCTATGTTATTTCTTATCGATGCTCAGCTGATGTGTTCTTAGAGAGCTCCAAGGAGATGAACTCTCAGTTGTTCCAGTGCTTGCTATTGTCTGCTAGCAATTTTTTCCCTTCTGTTACAGTTATCTCTGACCTGAGCACATGAATCCTACTAATAGCATTTAGTTGGTACTTTTACAAGCTTCTTAGGAAAGTAACTGAAAAGGGTTTAAAGACCAGGGTACCACAGATCTGCCTGATGGTCAGTTTTGGAAACAGATATTTCTTTGAGGTTCTCCTGTTGCATTTGTCTTCGTTTAGAAGCCTGTTTCCTAGATACTGTAGAATGAATGGGTCTGGAAACAGTTGTGCTTTTTTCTTGTGACTGCATCTCATAGTATTAGTCTCTGGTTTTATTTTTAATTTGGCCAGAAATTTAATAAATATTTTGAAAATACCGTATTGATCAAATATACTGTTTTCTCAGCATCTTTTATATTTTGTGGGGACTTAAATGGTAGAGTCTCTGAACCATAAATTTAGCTCTGTTTCTACTAAAGAAATGATAAATTCTTCTTTTGCTTCAAGCACTAGCATTTGGGACAGGGCTGAAAATTTCATATTTGTGTCCTTCAGCATCTCAAAGAATCTGACTATATCCATCTATCTGAACATCAGCTCACATGCCCGACATTGGGTAGTGCGATTAAAAAATCATGAACATAATTTTCTCCTCCAAAATATTACAGAAATGTGCTGGCAGAGCTTACAGTCTAGGATCAGGATTTGTTTCTTGTTCTGAAAAATATGGGGCCATAATGTAAGAACACAAAACTTCTATCCAAGCCATGGCAGAACTTGCAGACACGTTACTGAGGATAACAACATGTTTAAAACGTCCAGCAGTAACTATCCTTATTTATGATTTTAGAGGTGCCTTTGACTTCAGTGAAAGGAATGGATAGTCTTCCAGGGTTGTTTGGTTTTTTTTTTTGTAGACAAAGAGGTAGTCACTGTGAAGTAAATGGCATGCAGAAAATCAACCCTGAATTTATGCATAGCACTTGTTTGCACCTTCAGATCTAAAAGCTCTGATTTTATTTCACCCACTGAAAATTATTTTCATATGGAAAATGAGGTCTCTTTAGCTCATCCTTTGATAAAAAATTGCTCAGAGTAGGTCTGATCTGTATTTCTTGTGAAATCGAGCTTACTGAGCAATGCCAAAATTTCTTTTTTCATATACAGTCCTTTTTTTTCAAACCACATGTTCATGTGTCTCAGTACAAAATGCCACATTTTCCCCTTTAGCAAGAAGCTTTGAAGAAAAAATATGTTAAATATCACTGGTCTATAAGAAATTAATGCAGCTTTGAGTCAAAGTACAGAGTTGACACACACCTACTCAAAGAACAAACATCTTTGCAGGTAAACTTGATGCTGAGAAAAAAATGAAAAGGCTTATCTGAGAAAAAGAAAAACAAAAACAAAAAAACTCATTGATTTGACAGTGAGAAATCCCAGAAAATTCTGTTATGCGTGTGTGGGACTATTTGCAGTAGTGCATAAAGATCAGAAAGGACTTCTGCAGAAGGAGATAACATTGAAAACAAGGTTTAAACAGAGTGTATTAAAACTTTGGAAATTCTCTCTCCCAAGAAATACCTGGCACTTTGTACAGCTTTTTTTGCCAAAGTTTTTGATTTTCGTCTCCTAATAAACCTGCTGGCTGCTTCAGTCGATTAGTGCTAGTCTTCCAAGAATTCTTTTGATAATCAGTAGATCTCTGGTCATGCAAATACTTTCTTTAAGACAGTCAAGAATAAAAGAAGTCAGATGTTACAAGAATTGGTTTTCTTTTCAATGCAATGTTTTGTTTTCTGAAGGGAAGGAAAAAGAGTTGGTTTTTTTTCTGACATACATGTATAGGTTTTTTATTTTAAAAAATCAGGTTATTTCTCTTTTGACACTCAGCTCTTTTAAAACCAGAAATCTTTAAATTAGTCTCATCTTAGACAGTGATTGTGTTGCTGCTTGAGGAGAGTCTCAGAGTCCCTAGCTTAATACAGCCGTCTCTGAAACAGAACCATATGCTTATCTTATAAAGGTGCCATGGGGTTCAGTGAGCTGTCAGCACACTAAACCACTTCTCTGTGTCTCCACACTCTCTCTAGCTGCATGTATTAGGATAGTGGGCAAACTTCTCCCTCACATCAACAAAGTAGGTAAATTATTTTACTTCTAGTGGCATGTGGAAGGCACCAGGGAGTACTTACTAATAGCTAAACAAGTAACTGAGTGAGTGTCATTTGGGTTTTCTTGTAACAGTCAATCACAGAGCTCCTTTCTTCCATTTAGGAAGGAAAGATATTGTTTCTTCAGTTCGATTAGTCTCTTAAGATGCATTTGACACTGTATATTTGCTCCTATTATGCTGGTGTGTGGAGGCTAATGAGATTTCTAACATGTATCTGTTTTTATAATGTCTACTTGACCAGCTTTACAGTCTGTTATTTTTTCTTATAGAAATTGATCTAAGTGCTGTTACTGTCATATTTCTGTTCACTGAATACTCAGCAGGTCTTGTTAGTTGGGATTTTCTACTGTTGCCCTTCGATTACAAAAAGTTATTCTTTATGCAAGAATAAAATCTTGTTCAGATATGCACTGTAGCTGAAGCAAATCAAATTAGGATTCTTTGGGGAGGGATTTCTAAAAGCATCTTATTTAAGATGACAACAGTTTTACCAGTGATTGTGGATAAAATCTCATTCAACTGTTTTTGAAAATGTTATCCATTCAAGAGAAAGACACTGAGCTCTTCATTTTAAGAGAGGAAGTACATCCTCAGAAAAATTTTTACAACTCTTAGGTGATGCCCAGTGGAATCAAATGAAATTGAAATAGAGTTTTTGGACCAATCAGCTTTGCTATTTCATGACTATTTAAAATGAATTAGATTGCTCTGTCTGTGACTGTTGGGAAAACTGATGCAACAAGTGAATAGTTTTGATTAACAGTGTATAAAAGTCAGTGCTGAATTTACATGCCTTATATCAAGGAAGATTTGCACGCTTTGTTTTCTCTCTAACAAAGTGATCCATCACTACCTTGTTTTTAATAGTCATTCCCAGCATTTGGCTGAATGACAATCCAAATACATAATATCTATACTCAGAATTCTGCCTTAAACTTTTCTTTTTAATATGATAACCCTTAAAGGGCTCATTAAATTTTAAATGTAACAACTTTGGGGAATTTCTCAATTTTGATTTCTGGGCTGACACTTTTACTGGATAGTTTTAAACACATCTGCATACATAATGCATTTTAGAAGAAGAAGTAACAGTCCTATAAAAAGATAATTCTTTTTCAAAGGAGTAAGTTATTAAAATATAGAGATTCCTCCATTGAACATTTTTAATGTTATACAGTTTTGTGATAACATTTACTGTAACAGGCATTGATTCCACTATGACTGTACTTTAAATCAGAGGCATTTCATTGGAAAGACTGAGGTGGTGGCAGGCCCATCTTCACAGCGTTTGTCACTCTTAAAAGTGGGGTCTAGGGATTTCTCTTTTCTTGGTTTCTAGATCGGAAGAGTGTTATTACAATCTGATAAGGAAAAGCCTAGCTATGGCAGTGTCCTAATTCTAGGCTTCAGCCCGAAGCTCTTCTCATTGTGTTGTGGATGAGACTCCAGAGATCTGAGAAAACTTGTGCTCTTAAAAATATTCTCTAGAGCGAAGGAGAGGTGGGAGACTTGATTGTGCTGCAGAGCTTCCAGGTAGCCATCTGCACCGTAGCTGAGCATTTACTTCATTCTCATCAACTGCCACTAAATTTTGTAAGGTTGCCTTCCCCCACAAACAAAAGTGATTATAAGACAAATAGTATATTATCCCCGCAGCTCTGTAATTGCCAAAAAGAAAAAGCAGACAGTATTTCTGCACATAAACTCAGCATATGAACTCTGCTGGCATTTTGGATCCCTATTCAGTAAGTTATTTATGAAGATATAGCTATTTTAATCCAAAAAATTATTAAAGCATATATAAACACTAGTCTGCCTAAATGTCCATGAACAAGCTCACATAAAGTAATTTTGAAGAATGTTTGTCTTTCTTTACACCTTGGACTTGTTCGAAAATGTAAAGCAGATTTCTCTTTTCAAAGCATAAAATACTACCTCAGGGAGTTTAAGCACTATCACATGTAAGACATTAGTTGTACAACTAAGCATGGACTTATTTGCCCAAAGCATGTTCCTATTTGTGCTGTGAAGTCAATATATATGGCCAGCATTGCTACATTCACATTGGCAAGCTGACTCTTCTGAATGTTAAACACATTTTTAAAATACTTGCAAACAGTGCAGACAAGTCCTTTTTTTTTTCCTGTAAGTTGACTGACTTTCTGTCTTTTCATTACTGAGTCTGCAGATCAGATTGCATTGATCCTAGAACTTATATTTGCAAAGTTTCTTTATCTCCATATTGGTGCTTTTCTCTGTACAGTCTCTGTTCATAGTCTTTTCTCATACGTAAAACCTTCATCTTCTCATAAGCAAATAGATTTTTTGCTTTTTCATTGATGAATCAGTGACACATCACTATTGTATATTTTAAGTCACTACACTTAGCAAGAATTGAAAGACTATGTTCAGACTGGCAGTGTGGGTTTTTTCAGCTTTTGTAAATCAGTTTTTCAACAGCTCAGTCACAGGAAAATGGCACTGGGGCTTGAAGTTTCAGCAGAGGAGCAGAGCATTGGCATGTTTTGGGTTTTTTCTTTTCCTCCTAATTTCTGCTGGCTGGCACACTGGCTGGTGAGAGTTGATTTGGGAGAGTAAAATAGATTACTCGGGGATGAGCAGGAAATCCCATGAAGCCATTCAGGATTTGATCTTTTTGTTGATTTCAGTCCTGTATGCCAGCTGCTTCCCAGATGTGTTAACACCTTTGTCCTTGCATTTCTGGACAATTTTTAGTCCTTTCTAGTTTCACCAGAGCAATAGTGTAAAACACCTAGAAAACCCTGACTGTGTGTAGTGTTTTATCAATACCTTAAAACTAAAAGATAAGATAAATTAAAAGCTGACTGGTCAATTGAAATACCCATGCCCTGCAGAAACATTCAGCTTTGTGATTTTATGAGTGAAGGTAAGCAGGGACAGAAACAGGCATGAAAACCTTTCTGTAGGTAAAGAAGAGGTCATTGCTTTATGGACAGATCACTCACAGAACCATGTTAAGGAAGGCTGCCTTTCAGTGTGCAGCACAACAGAGTGAAATTAGACAGCAGCACCTGCCAGGAGCGGCTTAGTTCTGCTGGCAAATAGGAGAATCAATCCTCTTGCCGGCGCACCGTGAGATTGTCACAGCCTGCGCTCTCCGGGGTGGGCGCTCCGCCGCCGCCTGATGTTCCAGATGTGCCCGAGGTGCACGACCCCCATCTAGTGGCTGCTGAGAAGTAAGGGAAAGGAGCGGATCGCTGCCTGGCATCCGGTGCATTTCATGCGTGACAATGGGTAGTGGTTTAAACTTTCAGTAACGACGCAGGGATTTTTACTTGCCTGAATAGTTCCTAATTAAAAAGAAAAACAAAATATTAAAAAAGCAAACTTTTTGGTAATTTTTTTACATAAAGTGGATCTCTTGTAGATTTTCTTTCTTAGCAGCTTCACAGCAGTCACAAGAAAACTGAGAAAATCTTAACATGGTAGGTCGTCGATAAACATAAATTACACATGCAAAAATTGCTGGTGTTAATGCATATCTAAGCTTAGTTTTCAGGTTTTGTTTCTCACTTGGAATAGCTACAAATCACATAGCACAAAGATATTCATTAATGAGAGACAAGTCCTCAGCACCGTACATTCTCTTCCTCAATCAATATGAGGTTTTCAATCAAGAAGCAAGAATGCCTCATATAGTTAGAAGGAAAGGCTTCTGTTTCCAGACTCTGTGAATTTTCCATGTGACCTTTTAGCTCTGCTTATTTAATTCTGCTATTATAAAACTACAGTGTAATTCAGTTCACTTTCTTTTTCATAGTGTCCATTTGCAGAATTAACTGATTATAGAAAGAGATGATGTCACAGAGCATGGTGCTGTCACAGTCACAGAAACAAGTAGATAATCCTGTATATTTACAAAATATGCATAAATATAAAATACAGTATGGTAAAGAGCATCCCTACATAGTACTACTATTGTTCTGTAAATTTGAGTCCCTTTCTAAAAAAAATACATATCTTCTATATTCCTTAGTTATTTAAAAGATAGGGTTTTGGCAGGATAGGTTTCTTTACTGCCCTAAGAAAAATCATCCCCTATGTCCTCTAGCTCTTCTAATTCTTTTTGTTTTCCTAGTACTCTATTCATCTATATAGCTTGGAAGAGCCAGGTTACCTTGATTCCTGATTAGGCGTAGAAACCAGTAGAATTTTCTTTTATTATAATGATTTAGGTTTTAAAGCAATTATATTCTCCAAGCCCCTTCAGGCTAATGTTCCCATCTTCTAGATCTGAAAGGCACATGTATTAAAGAAGAAATAAGACCCCTGCATTTTGGTGCTGAATCCCCATGTACTAAATATACAATATCAATAGGGATGCAGTTTGTCTCTGATTGCTGTCTTTTCCTCTGTATAGTATGAAGCAAGTGAAAATGTCATATAAATTGAGCAAGATTCAATCTCTTTCCCAGTACTTCACTAAATCTTTCATTTTCTGAACTTTTTTTCTTTTCTTTTCGATAATGACCACGTACAGCTGTAAAACATTTCCAAATGTAGAAGTGTTTCTTGCTTGGATAAAAGCAGTATTTTGAGATTGATACAAATTATGATGCTGATTTATTGAGAAGTGTTTTACTTCTTTGTTTTGTTTAAATGTCATTGTGTTTAAAGGAATTGTTTTATCATGACATCAAAATGTGGAATTTATTAGACAAGTTCAAACAAAGCACAAAAACTTCAAAGCATGTTACTTTATTTTACCTCTTTTGTTATTCCTCCCAAATTAACATTTCATGCAATCAAGGTTTAACCATCTACTGAAATAAGTAGGAAAATTATCATAAGTATTTCCAAATTCAGCAAGTTGTCCATGCCAACATGCCTAAGCTGGTGTCATAACAACCGTGTGTTTAACCCTCTTCAGGACTGGAAGCTTTTACATGACTGAATAGTCTTGCTGATGCCTGCAGTTATATTGCATAAATCACCATCTTAATGTTCAGGACATGGACAAGAGGTGACTACATTTTGAAGTAGCAGGGCCTGTTGCATATTGAATAGCCAGGCCGTGCAGATTTGCAAGTCCTCATTTCCTGTGACACCCCTATTCCTGCTGCAGAGGGATCTATGTTCATGTGCTCTAACCATGAGACTCCTAGCACTAAACTGTCATTACTTAAGCCCTTTGAACTGGTAAGACAGTTCAAAGACATTATGTCACTGATAGAATACAGACATCTGTTGAAAAGGAGAAATTTGCCTATTGATCTGAGGGGCATATGTTAGGTTTCATTTATGGCAGCATTCCCATGTCTGGTTTTTTGGGATGTATCCCACCATCACTTAAAATTTTGATACTTTCTCACCCTCCATATGGCTTTAAACATGGTGAGAAAAACAGAGTATGTTGCTGTGAAAGGAGAGTCTTTTAATAACTTACACATTTGGCTTTAGGAAGAGTAATCAGATATTAAAGAAATAATCAGAAAAAAACAGAAGAGCAAAAACATTCAATAAGGTAGATATTAACTAAGAATTACTCTTCTTTTCGAAGGCAAAACATTTTTTGGTGTTGCATCCCTTATTCAGTGTCCAGTTGAAAGAGGATTTCCAGAGATTGTTAACAGCATGGTTCCTGGAATCAGTAATGAAAGTTTTATTACTTTCTATTCACATATGTTAAGCAAGAATGTGTATTTTTAATAGTGATTGCTTTCTAATAGCCTGAAGGATACCTCTACCAGTTATATGATATAGAGATATTTTTACTTTAGTATCACAGGCAAACTAGTTTTAATTGGGTTAATTGTGAATTTTTGTCCATTCAGAGTATTGCTTTACTGTGGCAGATGGCCCAGTGATGTGTTATAAATACTTTGCATGACATCCCCTCTATTTTACTAATCTTCACCGTGACTTTCCCATTGGTAATGACTAATGACAGTTTCCTAGCCAGCAACTTTTAATAGAGTCTCTTTTTTCCCTTAATCTCTGCCTGTCCTCAACAGCACTGTTTTGTTCAATAATTTAGTCAGTTCAGCAACAGTATATTATTAGACAATTGAACCATTACTTTTTGAATTTTTGAAATGCAAAATACGCATAAAGTAATCACTGATGAACATTTCAGTATTGATAGAGACCACTTTTTCTTCTGAAGAAATAGAACGGGTATTGCTTTCTATGCGTGAATGCTTTTCCTTTCCTTTTATTTTTGTTTCTTTCCCTTGGTTCCCCGAGAACCATATGCAGTAAAAAGAAAGGAATCCAATAACTAGGAAAACTGACAGAAGATTTAACAGTTTTGCCTACCCACCACGCCCATCTTAACCATTCAACACCTGCCTATCAAAGGATTCTGTTTACACAGAAGTAATTCCATTCATCCCTGTCTCCTCTTATCAGTGAAGATTTATCTGCAGAAGGGACACCCTGAGATAAAATTGGTTCCAGGTTTATCCCATCCCTTTTGTTAGCAGACAAAAGGATATAGATGTTTCATATTCAACAGAATAACAGTCGAGAGCTCTTTGTAGGCTAGTGTGATTTTTTGGGAATCTCCTGGACTCTGGAATTTCTGCCCAGAAGCACTTCTTTCTCTATGAAAAGGATCACATCGTCAGCCTTCTACCTTTATGTTGCTAGCAGCTGCTGTTTTTTTTTCTAAGGGCAGTGCTCCTTATGCTCCCTCTCTTTTATTGAAGACATTCCATAAAACAAAGCAGTAGTGGAGCAGAGCTAGCAGGTGGCTATAGGACAATTCTGTGATTTCACAGCAGTTTGTGAGATTTCACAGTTTAATTTCACAGTTTAATTGTGTTTCTTCTCGGAACAAAAAATTGCTTTAAACAAGAATGGTTTACAAGCCATAACCATTCTATATTTTGAAGCTTTCATTGCACAGATAAGGAGGAAGGACAAGCTGGCTAAAGTATATTATCACTCAGACATAAGGTTGAGTTTGGACTTTAGGTTTAAAATTAGTAGCTTTTATTCAGAAGTGGTTTCTGCACACAAAAGTCTCTCATAACTTTCCTTTAATTTTCTCTCCGCCTCTACAGAGTGATATAGCAAGTTCAGCTTAAAAATGCTTTTTTAAGGTAATATATGTATGTTAATGCAGCTACTACCTGAATTTCAAAGTAGGTTGCTGTAGATACTTACCTGTGCTTGTTAGTGTCAGGCACCTTCTTGGTGTATTGCTGCTTGCTCAGTGTTGCTGATGTTAAAAGTGATTTCTTTAATCTACTGAATGTTGATCCTTATTAAATCTGCCTTTTCTCAGGGATGCTGCTGAATGCAAATGGGACAAATTCTGCCTTTGGAGCCATTTGCATACTGCCAGTGAACCCTGCCAGTGGATTATACATGTGTGTCCAGGGAGGGAAGGGATTCAGTCTAGTCTGATACTAAACTAGTTCATACTCAATTGCAAAAGGGAGAAATTTGGAAATGCACCTGAAAAATCTCTGAAGGAAGGAGGGGAGAGCTGACACCCTTCAGAAAAAAACAAAAATAGCATACATAAAAGTTTATTGTTTGCTGATACTGAAAACTTTCAGGGAGGCTTAATGCCATTTTCATTTTTTCCTCTGACAGGCACAAGCATATTTACTGTTTATGAAGCTGCTTCTCAGGAAGGCTGGGTGTTCCTTATGTACCGAGCAATCGACAGTTTTCCCCGATGGCGTTCATATTTCTATTTCATCACCTTAATTTTCTTTCTGGCCTGGCTTGTTAAGGTACTGAAAATTATGTCTTTTTAAACCAGTCGGAAACATAGGTCATATTAGAATTAATTTCTTTTCTGCTTGCTGAGCTTTGTTTCAGCCATTCTTTCTTGTTCTTTTTCCAGAATGTTTTCATTGCAGTCATCATTGAAACATTTGCAGAAATTAGAGTGCAGTTCCAGCAGATGTGGGGGTCCAGGAGCAGTACTACTTCAACTGCCACCACCCAGGTGAAGCACTTGGGATGCTAAGATTCTTTGGGGATTTGATTTGGTTTAGTTTATGAATTAATAATAAGCAAAAATTCCTGTTTATATTATATATTTGGTTTTGCATGTTACTACCTGTATTCTAAACCTGATATATGAATTTTCATACAAAATTAAATTCTTGGTTGCATTATCCAGCTAGTCTTTCCTAAAAAGGAATCATAGAGAAGACCATAATATGGTCCTCCCTCTATATGGCTAGGTATGTTATTGCTGTGTTTGCATTCTTTTAAACAAAGTATGATAATGCTTTTTTATCATGTCATTGGCAGGTTTGAAATCAGGGTTGCTATTGAATATCACTTTCTGTGCTAAGAAATCAGAGCTGAAATTCCAAAATAGTGGCTGGAAGAAGAGAGGTCAGAGGCTAGCTGACATGTTTGGGGAAGCTGGTCCTGGAACTGAGAAGGGTGTGTTGAGACCAAGGAAGAAAGAGGTGTTGGGGCAATGAAAGAGCCATGCTCATAGCTGGGGCAGTCACCGCAAGTGAGACCCCAAATAGAGATAACGAGGAAGAAGAAGCTGTGATAGAGCAAGGGTGGGCTGGGTAGTGAAAAAAAGTCAGTATGAAAAAGAAGAGCTACTGGGTTGAGATTTAAATTATCTCACTCATTATTTTAACAATCAGATTATGTGTCCTGAGTGAGCAAAAGACCAGGCTTGTCCAGGCTACTGCAGTTTGTGATCTCTGAGAGGAACTAGTACCAACTGCCTGCAAAATGCTCTTAGAAAGACAGATGCAATAAACATATCTATGAGGGAATTTTTTCTAACCATGTAGACAGAGATTATTTATATTCCTAAGACAAAGGTTTTAAGTTTTCAAAATCATTTACTAAATATTTTTTATATTGTTTTGGGTGTTCCTATAATCCATGTGTAAATCTAAGCCTTTACTGCTGGCTGCTACATTTTTTGCCTCAAATAGACTTTTTGGCAATAATTTCTGGCCTAGATACGTCTTTGTCAAAGCAGACTTTGTGATATCAATTTAATATCTAAAAAAAAAAGGACTTTTCTACATGATATATGCTTAGCCTGGGGAACTTAATGTTCATAGGACAAATCCTGAGCCATATAGGCTTAACCAACATACTCTGAACTAGAAGATGGAACAGAGAGTTCAATGTAGGGAAACACAAGAAGCAGCCAACATTAAGAAATTTAAAATATCCAAAATAATGTCATCATGCCAAAGAACATGAAAATGTTGCATATAATCTGCATCATGCAAATTAAAAATAGTGTGCTGACAAGCGAATGGCTTGAATGGCTGCTTCATTCCTCAAGTCACTGACATAATGGGGCATAAAGGCAGTCCAGGTTCCCAAACTCCAAAAATTATTTATCTTTTTCTGTATGTAGAAGGGCAGAAAATATCTTGCAGGATTTCTTGTTCGAAGCACCAGACAAAGGTTAAAACTCGTGCTTGTTTTGTGCATGAAGTACCCTTGAGATATCTTCCTTCATTTGCCCACTTCATACATCATTGAGCTGTACCCCGAACTTATGCCTATAGAAAAGGAGTGTCCAGGAGTCAAAGTCTAGGAAGGGGTCTCTTGAGAAGGATAAAGGGAGGTTTTTGTAAAGCACTTCAGCACTGTACTTTAAAGCATGGTAAAAACAGAAGTAACTGTGCTGATCTTAGTTGGCAGCTCTTCCTGGTGCAGAGATGCTAAATAAGGACTTGGAAGAATTACAACCATATTTGGGTGACACTGTCCCCAGTCTAATGAGCACTTCTCTCAGGATGGCATTTAAGGTTCAACCACACTCCTGTGGCTGTGTTCTTGACTCGTTCTGTACTCGTTTGAGTGCTGGGTGTCAAGGAAAAGGTGGGAGTGAGGTGGGAACTTGGCCACACTTCATTACGTAGTATATGCAAGTGGAAACCCAAAATGCTGGAGCCATTCATTTTCTTTCAAGGACATTTTCAAGGACAGTGTGAATCACTTTCAGACATGGTTCCTTATGTCCAGCAGTCTGCATCATTTTGTGTCCTAATTTCTGAGAAAAAAACCCCAACAAAACAGAATGCCTACATCGACACTTCCAGAGGCTATTCATAAAACGTGAATACCACCGTGGTCAAGACAGCCTTTCCCTTTGACATCATTAGAGCCTGGAAATACTCAGCTGTTTACAGGAATTACCAGCTCTGTGAAACAATACATAAGGACTGTACAGCTGCTCTAGATATGCATCAGTACAACAAAAATATAGTCCTTGCAGTAAAATATTTTTGCCAGTAAGAAAGATGAGGTTGTCTGCTATTAGCAAACATATCATGAAACTTATTTTTGTGGTGACAATGTATTTGTGTTTCCTCACAAATACATTGTGATAAGCTTACCTTAGTTAGGAACTTACTCTGAACAGGTACCACCATCTAATGATGCTGGTCAGAGATTAATTGAATCAGTTTCTATATTAGGGCTAACAGAGACACATTGTGTTTGATGTTATCTGAGTAAAATTCAGACCATTAATGTTGGAAAAAGCATGTTACCTTTTTTTCTGTAGCAGAAAGAATCATTCCTCTCTTATTTTAAACTAGCTATCATGAAAATGTATGCTGGTCCTGAAGGGGAATGTATTAGATTTCACTTGTATTTATTGCCATGTAAAACACTTCTGACAACAGTCTTCCCTTTCAAGATGTTTCATGAAGATGCTGCTGGAGGTTGGCAGCTTGTGGCTGTTGATGTGAATAAACCCCAAGGCAGAGCTCCTGCATGTCTACAGGTATGACATTGCTTTTTAATAAATCAGTGTGTGTAACCAGCATCTTTCAAATGTTGCTATAAGGAAACTGTGCTGAGAAATAGCTACAATAGTTTTAGTAATAATTTTTTTTTAAACCCATTGCATTCTGCAGTGTAGACTTGTTCTTGAAAATCACAGATCAAAAAAAAAGTACCACACCCAAAGGGAGAAGAGTAGAAAAAATCTTCCTTATAAGGCTCTGGTTTTTGTGCTTATGAGAGAAAGATCTAAGATTTTGAAGTACAAAATAAAATAATTAATCATGTTTTATCTCTCAGAATTTAGATACAAACATATTCCTTTCTTAGGTTATTCGCAACATAAATGCTTGTTTATTAAATGCAAAATACAATAACATATGCCAAGGAGCATGACTAATCATAATAAACACAGAAGTACCTCATTTCTCTTGTTCCATCGTGAAAATAGGATCACAGAAAAAGGGAGAAGAAGCATGTAGGCAGCAAGCCATACAGTATTTGAAACTTCCAGATTTGATATTGTTTCTTGGATATAAGTTAATTTGTTAAACTCCTTCCTCATTTTTTAAATAAATCCAGACTAAAATATCTTTTTATAAATCCATTTTTAGAACAGAACACTCTACAGCAGCTCAAATTTTTATGGGCGAGTTAAATAATGTCATTTCTGGATAAACCAAACTAGCTTCAAAGTAGAAAGCCAAATCTACTATACCATTTGCTGGCAGTTTTGGTTATGTTTGGTTTAATATATAAGCTAAAATACACATTCTTGTTGGCAGCATGCACATTGGTGAACCCTAAGCTGGCAAGCACCTTCAATCAATCCCCTCCACAAGCTGTTCATTCTCAAATATCTCTGCTTTGCCAAACCACTGCCATATATTTGATTATAGCGTATGTCTTAACAGATAATTCCTCTTCCCAAATTTAATTATTGATTTTGACAGCAACAGTAACATCATTTGTGGTGTTCTCAAGTAGCAGTCCCAGGTACGAGGATAAAATGTAGCTGAACTCACAGTGAAAACAACTTCAGATGAAAATTAAGATACCATCTGAGTTACCTGGTCTGCCTTTGTCTAAAATATTGCTTTTTTGCCCCTTTTAGGAATCATGTGAACACACCAAATTGTGTTCCAGTGGCCATAAACCTCATGCATTCAACTTTTTACATTTGCCACTCAACTGGCAGTTTTCTTCTTGTTCTTCATCCGTTTGTGAAATAGCGGAAGCTCTGAAACAGTGCTTTAGTGCCCATTGCAAGACATTAAACTATATGAACTCCATTAGGAGTCCATGAGTTCAATAGTCCATTAACTATATGAAGTCCATGTCCTAATTTGCGTTAGGAAATTTATCCTTCCTGACATTACTGCGTCTGTCGACAAAAAAGCTATATTGATGTTGGTGTCATCATCCTGGAGGCAGTAAACAGGATTACTGTTCTATGTTTACACACTCTAACTTTTAGATATCAGAAATAATAGTTGAGCAGTAAGACTTGCTTTGTGTAATTTGGAACTTCCATGCATTAGATACCTCTACATTCATAAATATGAGTATTCTGTGTGATGTAGTACTTTTTGTGTTTTTTTTTTTTTACTACTGGTCTACACATATTAGGGTGGTCTAATGATTTTTAAATGTTCTGAGGAATGAATGTTTTTTATTCTGCATCAGATCATAATGCAAGAATTGCAGAAAAAAAATAGTTTTACTCTTCCTCATTGCTATACTTCCCCCTCACTACCTGCCTGAGCTGGCAAAATATTTATGCAGCTGTTCAGAGAAAGGAATCAAAGCTGGCAGGGGGAAAGGAGTGAATTTGTTATTGATCAGACTCCCTGCAGCTGCATGAACATTTTTTCTAACAGAAGAAAGGGACCAGTACATTAGTGGGAGTAGTCTGGGAATGTGAGAACTACCTCCTTCAGCAGCAGTGAGCTATAAAGCATGACTACAATAAATTTCAATCCAGTTTATTTAAAAAAACATGTGGAAATGACTATAAAAATCAGTTATATAAATTTTTTTGTTTCTTGTTTTGTATTGGGCCAATATTAGAGAGTTGGCTGGTCTGCTAGCCTGTGCATCCAGCTCCACCCAAGTTCCTCTGTGCAGCTTTCATATTTATTCATAGGTACACTTTATATATGTAAAGTTATACATGTCTGTATATCACATACATGTGTACACACACATTTAAAGATGCATAAATAAAAGGAAAAAAAGACAGCAAGTAACCACCTGAAAAGGTTACTAAAAAAGAAACCAAAAAAAAATCAACCAAACCACCACAAACTTGAAAGACACAGATAGTGAGTTCATGAATCAGAACCTTTATTTTGAGGAACTGTATGTACTTCAGTGAGTGGTGAAAAGGGGTCTCTGTTCACAGCTGTGGAGATTCTTCAATTGCCAGTGTGGCTGCAGAGGGGTACTGAAAGGGACGGTGGTGGAGAGGTCACTTTTTTCCATGGCTGTGGGGAGCTTCTAGCTCCTTGTAGGATGATGGGGTGTAGAGGTGTGGTAGGTAGAGGTCATATGTGGTGTGCAGATGCATTTCTCCACGGCCATGGATAGGTTGCAACTACGTATAGGAACCTAATGGGGTACAGAGGTGGTGTGTGTGGTGGGGTACAGGTATGGTTGGTGTAACAGTGGTGCCTTTACCCATGACTGTGATAGGCTTTCAGCTACCTGAGAAAAGTAATGGGGTGTGGAGATGAAGGGGGCTGTGGACATCCCTTTGCAATGAGCTTCCAGATACCCCCAGGTCCATGATGGAGGTAGGGAGAAGGTGCGTGAGGCAGACATACCTTTGTCTCTGCCTGTGGAAAATTTCCATTTGGTACAGAAATGACAGGTAAGAATCAATAACCAAACCAGTCATTTTACATCACAGACATCTCACACTTCCCCACCTGGGAGTCTCCCATAAGTCCAGTTTTTCCATTCTTGCAAGAAGAAGCAAAGAGCAGTAACAGTTGATAATGCTGTGGAGAGAAACTAAATAGATCTAGCAACAATTTCAAGAACAACAGGTCAGCAAAGTTTTAAATAGAAGCAGCAGGCCCTATCTACTACCCGGTTTTAAAGACTCATGCTGCTGAGATTTGTCGGTTTGAAGACTAAATTCTGGTAGAAATGTGCTTGTCAATTAACTGGAGGAAGTATTTCACGCATTTGAGATTAAAGACCTGTCTAGTGCCCCAAGCACTGCAACCATGAGCCGCTGATGGCACTGGGGACATCTCTGCAATTCCTGCTGTTCATACTTATTTTTTCCCTGACATGAACCAGAGATTTGGCAGGGACTGTCCTGTGCTACCCACTTAGACCCTGGAATGTAGTATATAAACAAACTTCCATCTCATTGGTTCCCTGCAAAAGTATTAACATCCTCTTCCACAGACAGGACCAGAAGCAATAGGCACAACATTTAACAATGGAAGGTTCCCTCTGAACACCAAGAAACAGTTTTTTACTCTGAGGGTGACTGAGTGCCTGCAATCTCGCCTAGGGAATTGGTGGAGTTTGCTGATTAAAAACCAAAGGCTGGCTTACAAGAGTTGATGCATTTGATTTTTGGCTGTCAAATTTGCTGTATTCTAAGCAAACTTGAGACCTCTTCTAACATTCCTCCAGGCAATATATGCAAAGAGTATCTGCAAAACAAAAGACACGGCTATGAGAGTTGTAAGATGACACTTATTTTGGCAGGATATTAGCTTTGAAACCTTACTCTGGCAGAAAGTACATATTATTAATATGTTTGGGAGTGAAAGAACTCAGCTAAAACATGTGTCCTTTAATTCGTCAGTAGTTTCAGAGTATGTATCCTGACAAGCAACAAAAAAGTGTAATAATGTCTCAGTAGGCAACAGTGCAGTACATGGAAAATCAAGATAAAGCAGTGTAACACTGAATTCAGCAGAGAATGTATTTTTTTTTGTTTAATAAAACTTTAAGCCTTTCTTAAACATGTTGATGTTGCAGAGTCTTAATGGCTACATTGGACTGCTGTAGGATATGGCCCCAGAGTTCTGCCCTTTATCTGATTCTGATAGTAAATTTTTAAAGCAATTGTTTAAAGTGTATGTTGCATCCCCAGCAGGTTCATCCTCTTTCCTTTTAAAAGCATTATAAACAATTCAAAATTTAAGTCCACAGGACCACTAATATAAGTTACATAGAATTCCCAACTGAGAACTAAAGTCACAGACAAAACAGGTAACTTGCAAAACACATTTTTACAGGCTGCCAGGGAGTCATGGAGATTCCCTCTCTGGAAACATTCAGAACCCATCTGGACATGTTCCCATGTCACTGTTTTAGGTGACCCTTATTTGGCAGGAGGGTTGGACTGGATGATCTCCAGAGGTCACTTCTAACCCGAAGGAGTCTGTGATTCATTGATTTTATGAGTACATAGTACTACCTTTCTACAGATGGCACCTATGTATATTAGGTAATAATTTTATAGGGAAAATAATACTTAACAGTTTTTTCCTGGTGCTCATGTAAGTGCAGGACTGTGTTCAGACTCTCACCCACGCAGCAGCCTGTCTGTCTCTGTCCCAAATGTTTCATGTTGACATTTTTTTGTGACAGGGGATCTGAAGTACTGAAGGGCAGGTTCTAAAAGTCTCTCTCCTCCTAGTTTTGAGTGATGCAAAACCCCACTCTCTGTAAGAATGAGAGGATTCCATGGAGAGACTTGGTAGAGTCTGCTTGAAATGGGATAGAAAAATACTGCCTGACCTCTGTCTGCTCTTTACTTTGCGTGTAACAAATTACAAGCCTCAAATTCCTTTAAAATTTAAGAATCCTTCACAAGTTTACATCTTAAAATGGTAGATTAATGTCGGTGAGGGCACACACAGCATGTTTGTCCATACTGCAAGACTGGGAAGGAAACAGTTAAGCGCAGAGCTGCTATTCAGGGGGAAGTAAGCAGGCCTGGGGGAAAGGACCAGCAGGGACATCAGCCTAAATTCACTGAGGACAGGCTGCACTTCAGGAGGAACCAGCTGTGGCAACATTAGCTGGGGCTGGGCTCTGCTGAAAAGGCCCTGGGAGTCTCTGTAGACAGCATGCTGAACAGGAGCCAGCGGCCTTCCCTTGCAACAGCAGAGGTCGACAGGATCCTGGGTCATTGTGGGGAAGGAATTATCTCCTGTTCCTCAGCACTGGTAAGCCCGAATCCAGATACTGTGTCTGGTTTTGGGCCCCCCAGTACAATATGAATACTGACAAACAAGCTCAGTTTCAACAGAGAGGCTCCAAAATGGTTGAGGCTTACTGTTTCTCTGGTCCCTTTCATAAAAAATGGTGAATTAAAGTATGCAAAAAAAAAAAAATTATAGGCAAAATATGTTTGTTTTCCAATGTTATGAGCTTGTCTTTTTAATTCATAACAGAAAACGATAGTGGTTCTTACCTCTTATATTTACATTTTATTTGTCCTGTCCCCTCCTTCCTCCAGTTGAAGGACCTGCAATCATTTCAGTGATCTGAACTCATAACTTTTTTTATTACCATAAACTGGATGCCAGTTTATATTACCAGACAAGACAGGGAACTGAGCTGTCCAAGGGGTAAACTCCCTGCCTCTTCAGTCACAGCTGCTACTATGGTTAAGGCCTCTGAAAAAAAGGGGGCAAGCAAATGGCAGAGGATGGTAACAGTTTTACTTTTCTCATCTGAAGTAGCATGATGAAACTGAGCACACATTTAATAACAAGTCATTTGTGAATCACCAACCATTTTCTGAGTGCCAGATGCTGGAGTTTCCACCCCTTTATACTATTCACCGTACTTTCAACATTTCTTCCCATACTCTATGTACAAGTAGAAAATAGTGGAAGTCTCTTTATTTTTTTTTTCTTCATAATGCCCAGTATTTACTATCTTCCCGAAAGATAGCAAGATTGGATGAGGCTGGACTATATTGTGTATGTTCTTCTGTTGCCAACATGTTTAGTTTCTCTGCAGAGCCTTCTACTTCCTCATTTTCAACTACTTTTACCTCACCAAAACTAACAGTTTACTTTTACATCACACTTTTCATACTCTGCTCTTGAGGGTACTCAGTAAAACTAACATGGTTGGTTTTCAGTACTGTTTCTGTGCTAAATGCATCACTGAAGTATCCAAGCTTCTAATAACTGATACAATTCCTACGCTTTCTAAATGAGAACAGGGCATAGAAAAAAAAATGGGTTTTTATTTAATTGTAGCTTCAAAAGTTTAGGATTTGGAATCAGTTAATCTTCTGAATAAACTCATATAATGTACTCAAATAATAAACTCATTCAAATCAAAACTTAATTTTGGCCGACTTAAAGAGAAGATTTTTGTTTCACTGTAAGACAAGATCCCAGTTAATTGGAAGAAATATATATATACATAATTAATTGAATGCCACTATAGGTAAGACAAGAATAGGACTGAGTAATCACACCTTTTGCTGTTGATTCCAAAGTTACAATAAAAGGCAGATTAGTATATAAATAGACTACCAACTTTTCATGTTCACCAATAATTACTTTCCATGAAAGAGAAGAGAAAACCCACTTGTGCTCTTTTCTGTTATTCCTGCAGAGAAAGTCCCTAAGTACTGTTTTATCTCCCTCTTATTCAAGATATCCATCATGAAACTGCTAAAACACTCAATTCCTGCTTCTCTGGCCATGTCTCCTCCACCCTCTATGTTTTTTTTCACCTTTGGATATTGCTTTTCATCTTTTTGTCTTCTTCAAGTTTCTCTGGAGTTCTGTAACTCTACAGAATGCTTTAAAAAGTTGCAATAATAAATGTAGCATGAAGGATTGATCTTTTTTGATGCAAAAAGATGTGCTTAAATTTCTGACACTAATGATATGTTCAAAGGTGCTGTAATAATAGTAATTGCTCAGGTCATACCTTTGTGACCTCCCAGTCCTTCCCTAGGTGAAGCACATATGATTAAAAGTGAATATAGTATCTTTAATCTGTTGAAGATTTTACTATGAGAGTACAAGTGCACATACAGTTTGTAAGTGACCACTACCATTCATGCTGACACATCATACGCTGTATCCTCAATCTTTAGCTAAACATCATTCCATCTTTAGCTCTGCATTTAATTTTTGCCCAAACTATTAACATGAACATGCAATTGCTGTCTGGCTCACTGGTTTCCACAGGAGCCACAGTGGGAAACTTCATAATTTTTCTGTTCATTACAAAACTCTGTATTGAGAAAACTGAAGATGTCATCACTTGATATTAGTAATACCCACCACAGTTTCATGGAAGACGTAAGCTGAATCTTTCCAGTTCAGCTTTAAATGAGTATGTGTACTTTACAAGCCTTTGCAGACAGGATGACAAAGAAGAAAGGAGTGACAAAATCATTGGCAACCTCTGAAATTAAAAGGAAAAGAAAAAGAAGAAACACAATGTGCTTTTAAAGGGTAAACACATGCTCAAAGAATATTTAAATGCTTTTTTTTCTGAAAACTGGTGCTCAGTTTTTCTTTCTTTGTGCACTGAGAGCTTCCTACTGGGCTTGTAGGAGTAACTCATCGTAGGCAGGAAGTTCTAACACACTACAATGTGTTAAAGTAATATCAGCAACAGCAAAATAATGTGGCAACATGGGAGCCTCAGCATGCATTCATGCCAAATGGTTCATGTTGAGATGGAAAACACAATGATTATTTTTCAGTAAGAAAAGAAAATCGATATTTTAAATCAATGCCAATCATAGGCAACAGCGAGAACAAGTAACAAAAGACCACAAAGCACCTTTGAGAACAGTCAAAAGAAAAATGCAATAAATATAAAACCAATACACCAAAATAAAAGCTTCTTTCCCCCACATTAGGATGGTTTTATGAGTCATAGTCAGACACCATGCTAATTTTTTGTGTTGCCACTTCCAGCCACTTGTGTAAAATTAAGGAAAACTTAGGTGACTGAGTTAAAGTTCTTCAGTTATACCATATTAGTGCCCATTCTTTTTGCCCATTTGTCACCGTTTAGTCTTACTTTTAGCTACTATGGTGCTGTATGCAAGAGTCCCTTGCAGATCCCAGATCTGTACATGCATGGTAGTTCTGCTCTGCTTGTATGCCATGCATCCCTGAGGATAGGCAGGTGGGCTCCCAGGAGAGACAAGAGGAGTATCTTGGTGAGCTCAGCGTCACTTACCTCCCCAGCAGGTCAGACATACCAAGGCACACTACTCACCAGGTGGAATTCTGAAACTCCTTTGTACAAGCTCTTTGCAGATCAGCTGTCACAGAAGTAAAGACATGGTTAACCTCCTTATTTGTTTTACCCGATTAAGCAGTTTGGTGCAACAGCCACACATTTGTGTAAGACAGAGTTACAAAGGCTCTACACAGAGCCTAAAAGGTATCTCTGTCTGAATTATTGTTTGCTCAGATATAACACCAGACCTGTGTTGCTCCACGCACCATTGCAATGTTCTACCTTGGCTAGCAAGGCCTGACAGGGTGAAACCCTGCCCTGGTCTGTGAGAGTAAGCATGGTTGTACAAAGACCAAACTAGTAAAACCCAACAGATCTAGCTGGTCCATGGGAGGTGGTTGTAGCTGGAAGTACTTTGACTTGATGATCCTTATGGGTCCCTTCCAGCTCAAGATACTCTATGATTCTGAGTGTCTTCCAAAGCATGTATTAGGGAGGGTTTTTTATTAACACACCACACATAAATCAAGTTACCTTTTCCTCCATCACTCCCTGCTTTAGAGAGCTTGATGTATCTATTTGCCAACTTAACACACTCCCATCTTATTATCCGAGCCTCTCAGATAGTTAGTTAGTATTTTAAAATACCACAGTAGCCAAATCTCAGACGGACATATTTTTCCACAATAAGGAATGTGAACTACAGCAAGAAACCTTTGAAGTAGTTCTCTCAAGGTCTACAGGAAATTTGTGCTTAGACAATAAATTGAACACAGATCTGCAGAGTCCTTCGTTACCTTAGCCATTAGGATATTTCCTCTGCCAATGCACAATATAGTGTGTTGAGGAACTAAATTCTAAATAACTGAATACACTAAATAAGTAGAGTTTCACCAAAGGACAGGCCCAGACTCACGCAACTGTTGAAAGAGAACTTTTAATAATATTCCCTTTCATTTTTGGAGCAGAAATGTTTGCAGAGCCCAGAGAAGAATTAATAAAACCAAACTTACTGCAAATTTTAATTAAAGTTATACAGGGCAGTAGAGAGTCTTGACTATCTTTTACTAAGAACTCCATCCTTCACAGAATATCGAGTGACAATATACTTAGGTAAGAAAGGTCAGAAGAATGCATATTAATTGAATGGGTCCTAAAGGCAGGATGTATGTTTTCCAATCTGATTAACTCTTTCCTAGATTCAAATTTATGCACCATGTTCCTGAGGAATATAACTCACTCAAACCTTTGAAGATAGCTAACATCTCTCTCTGTAGAGTCTTAATATATAAAGAATGCCTGTAATATATTGCAAGAGCTTTAAATGCATGACTTTTTTAGGAAGTCTACAGTCATTTTTATTTGGTTTGATAGAGCTGAAACAATAATGCATGGTGAGATTAGTAAAGATGTTTATGTTTATCTGGATGTTGAGATTTTGCTTTCTTTTTGCAGCATTTTGGGCAATAATTCATATTTAATAAGATAAAGCCTATTTTTGGTGCTATCCTGATAAAATAATACTTTAACATATTGCTTCCCCATTGATTGCTTTCTTTGGATTGATATCCAGGAATGTCACAGATTACTGGAAACCCTGCAGCGCTCATAAAACTAGTAGATAAACAATGCATTTGCCATGTCTTAAAAGTTGATCAGTCCCAGAAATAGGCATACATACATCATCCTTCTCTGAGCTTCTAGATACCCATTTATGCCCTCATTCCCTGTCTTGCACTCCAACAGTAATTCATTTAGGGACTTTCTGAAGTCCCTTTCTGACTTTTTGGATGGTAAATTTAGGCCATTATATTTAGTATCCACTGATGGATTTATCACCTATCTACATGTCTAGCCTTTTTTGAACCCATTTAACGTTTTGGCCTGAAGAACTGGTTCATAGGAAGAAGTTACATAAAATAACAATGCAGTATTTTAATTTATTACAACTGCAGATTAATTATTTTCCTGAAATTACGCAGGAAGAACATAAAACAGTGAAAAGATTATAGGCTGCAATTTTGAGATGGGTGCTCATTTTCATAAAACAAATAATTTGAAACAACCAAACTTGACAGTCAGGAGCACAGGCTGTTGTAACATGCAATCAGTAACAAGAGGAGGGCAGGCAGGAGTGTCTCAGGGCTATAAACACTAGCCATGGGACATGGTTGTTTTTTGCGTCTGTGTATACAAATAGAACTCCCAATGGCAAGGAAACATCGGAAAGAGAAACAGACTTTGAGTATAAGTAAGGACTGTTATAAAAAGACATTTATGTATTTGATGACAGGGCTGTCATTTGTAAGACAACTTTTAAATCTTCCCATAGGTAACATTCTGTCATTAACAAATATTAATTAACTTAATGATTATTAGATCCCTACTGTAATTTTGTCTATGCTTTTGTTTCTCTGCTATTGCATGCATGCATCAAAAAGAAAAGTAATTTATTAAAAAAGGGTATACAGAAATGCATGCCATATTGTCAGTTAGCAAGGTATTGAGCCTCCCTCCCAATCTCCCTCATTCCTCTCTTTCTTGCCTTTTTTTTTTGTAACTATTATACCAAACCACAGATGTTAACAATGAGTTAGAGACACAGTTCTTTTGTGTTCATGGTTTCTTCTCCATAGCTTTCCATTTATTTGCTGAATTGTGTGTTCTTGCTCATTACAACCAAAGTAAATTACTAGCCACAGTTTGTAGCAATAGAACTACAGAAACTAAACAAAAAAGCAAGCAAGCATGATTGTTCGCACTGATTTGCACTGATTTTTGAAAAAATAAAGCACGACTTACTCAGTTTGAACATGTAATTTTCCTGCAGACTTAAAATATTGGAATCACATCAAAAAGACAAAATGGATAGGTGTTTCACTATGATTAAGCTTATAAAGGGTAGTGGTTTTCCTTGGCAATAGTCCTTATTAGAGGAGAGCCTGCTGCAGCAGAAAACTTGGTCACATCAGGCTCTTGGCATCTTCTAGAGAGATTCAGGATCAAGAATTTTGAATTTATCTCAGGCAGTAGGTTTTCAAAAACCTTAGTATGTCAGAGTTATATAATATAATCATTAAATTGTTAGGGTTGGAAAAGATCTCTAAGAACCTTGAGTCCAACCATTAACACAACACTGCCATGTTCATCTCTAAACCTTGTCCCTCAGTCCATCAGGTTTTCTTGAACACTTTCAGGGATGGTGATTCCATCATTCCCTTGAGCAGTCTGTTCCAATGCCTGACAACCCTTTCTGTGAAGAAATTTTTCCTAATATCCCATCTAAACCTCCCCTGGTGGAACTTGAGGCCATTTCTTCTCATCTTGTCACTTGTCACTTCAGAGAGGAGACTGGTCCCCACCTCACTACAGCCTTCTTTCAGGTAGTGCAGAGAACTGTATGGCCCTGCTGAGGCTTCTTTTCTCCAGACTCAACAACCCCAGCTCCCTCAGCTACTCCTCATAAGAACCTTCCCTAGTTCTGTTGCACTTCTCTGGACTCACTCCAGCACCTCAATGTCTTTTTGTAGAAAGGGGCCCAAAAGTGAGCACAGGACTTGAGGTTCAGCCTTGCTAGTGCTGAGTACAAGGGAACAATCACTGCCCTGCTCTTGCTGGCTACACTATTGCTGATCCAGGCCAGGATGACATTGGCCGTCTTGGCCACCTGGGCATACACCAGCTCATGTTCAATGGCTCTGCACCAGCACCCCCAGGTCCTCTTCCGCCAGGCAGTTTTCCAGCCACTCTGTCCCCAGCTTGTAGTGCTACATGGGGCTGTTTTGACCCACGTGCAGAACCCAGCACTTGGCCTTGTAGAACCTCATACCATTGGCCTTGGACCATTGATCCATCCTGTTCAGATCCCTCTGCAGAGCCTTCCTTACCTCCAGCAGATCAACGCGCCCATACAGCTTGGTGTCCTCTGTGAGCTGACTGAGGCTGCACTCAATCCCCTTGTCTAGTTCATTGGTAAGGATATTACACAGGACTGCCCCCAACACTGAGCTCTGGGGAACCCCACTTGTGACCACCTGCCAGCTGGATGTAACTCCATTCACCACTGCTCTCTGGGCACAGCCATCCAGCCAGAAGGACTGCCTGACACAACTAGTAAAAATCTCTGAACTTCTTGGGTTTTGACAAGCTTGAAGTAGAACCTTTTGTGTAGCCCCTGGTTTTTAAATGGGTCCACAGAAAACCTGCTCCAGAAGTAATGAATTTTACATAAGGAATTTTTGTAAGTCTTGACCTTCTTTTGTACAGATCCGAACAGATGTGTTGGGTCTAGCTGAGATGGAGGTAATTTTCCCCACAGCAGCTCTCACAGTGCTGTGCTTTGTTAGGAAGGTGTTTTGGCTACTGCTGAGCAGTGCTCACACAGCATAAAGGCTGTCCCTCCACTATTCCCTCCTCACCAGTAGGCTGGTGCTGGGCCTTCTTGAGAGGGTACACAGCCAGGACATCTGACCCCAGATGAGCAAAGGGGTATTCTATACCATATGATGTCCGCCCAGATATAAAAGCTAAGAGAAAGGAGAGGGCACACACATATTTGTTATTGCAAAATGTGTCTTCTAGAGAAACTTCTAGGCATGCTGAAGCCCTGCTTTCCAGGAAGTGTCTGGACTTCACCTGCTGATGGGAAGTAGAGAATAAATCTTTTGTTTTCCTTTGCCTCCACATGCAGCCTTTGCTTTTACTTTAAGCTGCTTTTATCTTGACCAATGAGCTTTTTCTCCCCCCACTCTTTCCAGCTGAGGAGGGGAATAATACAGTGGCTCAGTAGGAACCTGGCAACCAGGCAGGGTCAACCCAGCACAGGAGTTCACCATTAGGCAGTGACATTCAGTTCTTACAACATCATGGTCAAATTAATAGGCTAAAAATCTTCTACAGTAAAAATATGCAAATAGTTTTATTATTTTTTAAAGACTACTTCAGTTAAGTGTTTTCTTTTTTTTTTTTTACTTCAATCTTTTTGCTTTGACCTAAACAGGCAGAGTATACGATCTTTCTAGCATTCTTTTTAGCAATGGAATTCAATAGAGATTTTACTCATAATTTGTACTAAGAAATTTTGGGGCACATGAGTGTCAGTGGATTATTGGAACTATTCAGTAATGCCACTAAAATTGAAGTTCAGCTGAGTTTCCCTTAGAAAATTTTACTTCTGGGGTTAAACATGTCCAGTGTTTCAAATCCTATCAAGCTGAAAACAGGTATTTAAATTGTCATGTAGCTTTTCTGTGCTTAGCACAATTAGAGCAATCAAAGTGTTAGGAGCAGCAGCAGGAGCAGCATGACTTCTTTTGGAGCTATAACTTGGACGACAAATCTGAACAAAGTGGAAGACTGCAGAGTCTTAGAATAAAACTAGCAGGGTTTTATTTTTGGGTTTTTTGCTTCATGCAGGTTGTTTTACCCCCCAGTACTTTCCATATTTCTAATATTTCACAAAGAAAGGTCTCTTTTCACTAGGCCTGCAAAGAGTATCATATACTACAACTCTGTAGGTTATTAGTTTGTTCTTTTTACAGTAATTTTTGGATTTTTGAAACCTTTTAGAGCAAATCACTTGGTACTATCTTTTTGATACTCTTGGGGTCTCTTAGGTGACTCTTGAGAATCAGTATGGTCCTGACTCATCTCATGTGTTTTTAAGCCCCAAGCAGATGCCAGTGGCAGGACCATAGTGGCACAGAGCCAATGGAAAGCAAGGGGCACTGCCAGAGGGCAGTGGATAATCTGAATCCAGTGGTGCCCATCACTGTACAGACTGCACTGGACTGCAGGTATTTACCTTCCTATTTCAGGTGTGCCAATATTTTTCAAGTGAATCACTAAAACCAGTCTGTACCTCCTCTGTCTTCAATAGGCCTTAATAATATATTTCTAATATGTAGATTTAAAGTACAATTAAGTCCTGCTTCAGCAGGCATGCATACTGAATTTTCACAAGTACTTTGCATTTCTTAAATCCTACTGAAATTAGTAGAAGGTATGTCGAGTTTTTAGAATAATATTTTTCTATGAGTGATTTCATTAATTATATGCATTTACAGAGAAGTATTTGCAGTCATGTCAAATTCTATGTCCTTTATCCTTTGCACATTTTTAAAGCATTGGCTAAAGAGCAGCATCTTCACCTGCCCTATGTATTTTAACAAGCTGAAAGCTGCACTGCAACACAGTAGATTCAGATCTTTAATCAGATTCCCTCACAATTTTGCTTCCCCTTCATGGGATTCCATTAGGATAGGGTAGAGCAGGGTGTACATTATATGGTACAAGCAACTACAATCATTACAATCAGTAATGGGTACATACTGGAAGAGGGGAAATTTAGGTTAGGTATTAGGAAGAAATTTTTCACTATGAGAAACTGAAACAGGTTGCCCAGGGAGGTTGCAGAGTTTACCTCTGTGGAAACATTCAAACCCCACCTGCACACATTCTCAAGTAATCTGCTCAAGGTGATGCTGTCTTAATGGGGTGGAGGGGTTGGACTAGATGATCTCCAGAGGTTCCTTCGAACCCTAACTATTCTGTGATCCTGTGATTCTTTGAGAAAGGCAAAAATTAAACACAACTGTAAAACCAGCACTCAGCTCTGCTGGGTTCTTTCCCCAGCTTTGCCTTTTGTCTGTACGACGAGCCTCGATCTTTCCACCTCAGCTTAGTGCAGAGCTGTTACTTGGGCTTCTTTTTGTCAGGACAGTTGGCAAAACACTACCATATTCTTTCTTCATAAACAGTAGCCAGTTGTTCCTATGGGCAGGAATGGGCATTTAACTTAGATATTTAAAAATTATTTGTCTGACTGAGGCACAGAAAGTTATACTTAGTGAAACAGACACTATCTTTGCTAGTTGCTGTAGGGACTTAAAGATCACAGTGGCCTGTCTCAAACATTGTTAGGGCCACAGGAGAACTTTGCCATGAGATAAGCTCAGAATGGAGTCACAGGATGGCCTAACTCCAAGCCTGGCAGAAGTGAGGTCTGGCTAGCACATCTTGGGAAATACATCCAAACAAAAATTCCAACTGTGGCAAACTGTAAAGAAGCAACTGCTCCTACACATATTACTGGTCCAACAAAGATCACCCCAAGTTATGGGACAGATGGCATCTGGGATCACTGAAGCTCCCCTAGCTATGCCTCCATGGATGCCTGGAACTTGTAAGTTAAGCCGCTGTGACAAGAGCTTGAGATAAGAGAAGGGTGGTACTACTGTTCGAGTGCTATCTCAGACCTAGAGGGATGTAAACAAATCTGGGGGAGAAGAATGTGTCTCTGATCATGGACATAAAGAATGCAGCCACGAGGAAAACAAACCCAGCAAATGTGCTGAAATCAGCTCTGACTGGGTAAAGAGTAATTCCAGAAGGGGGAGATCACAACGACCATCTACCCAAGAAACTCACCAGCCAGAAAGACAAGAAAGACTGAGAATGGAGAATGGAGACTGATTAGCACTAGAGGCACAGGAATCATTTAGCCAATGAGCATTAATTCCTTTGTTTGGTAAAGTGGATAAATAGTGAAAATTTTCGAATGACCTCAGGACCCCCTACCACTGAGAAACCCAGGGTGAAAAAGGACCAATGGGATGCTGCTGGATCTGTGAGTGGTGACTGATTATCCTTCTCTCTCTCTCTTTCTCCTCTCCCCACCCTCCTCTGCCCTCTATTTCTATCTCTCTACCTCAAATTTTATTGTGAAATAACATCCATACTAGTGACTTCGACATATGGTCTCATTTGCACCTTAATTCAGGCAGAGGCATCTCTTAATAACCAGATCTTAACAGTTGTCAGATTTTTCCATTTTTGTAGGCCTAGATCCACAACATATTTAAATTGCAATGTTTCAGGAACTTTCATAAATAATATCCATAACCAGTAATTTTCATTGAATTTTCAACTCATCCTTTGAATAGTAGCCTGAAACATCATACTTTAACTGCCATATATTATATTGCCATTAATGCCACCTGGTGCATATATTATATGTGGTGACATTTAATTAATTGCCCAGTACCAAGAGTGTTTATAAATAATTTCCTCTTCTCTGCCATAAACTCTTCAGAAGGTTTGGCTGAGGAAGGCAGATATATACAGTAGTGGGCTTGATTTCAGAAGGTGTTTTACTACAGACACTGCTAATATAACAGAGTTGGCAGTACATGTGCTATGCTTCTTTATTTCTGGCCTTCGCTTCCCTGATCCTAGATAACTGAGAGGAGGAACGCAAACACTAATTAGTGAAAGCAGACTGTGGATCCAATTCCCTCCCTCATCTTCTCTTTATCTGCATAAAGTTTTGCCATCCAGTCTGTTATTCTGTTGGCTCAGAACCATGATCCTGGATATCTCAGATTTCTTCAGTATCCTGTAAGCCATTTTTCTTCTACTGAGAAACTCCTTCACACTGACTATTCATGGTTTTTTGCAAGAGGAGTCTTACTATTTTTATACTCAGTCAGTCCATTTCATCCTTTGCCTGAAGTAAAATTTCCTGATGCTTCATAGTACAGAGGCCACTAACAATAGATCTATTCAAAGACCCTTAAATTCTTCTTTCTTTTTACTTTAGCCAGAGTTCAGCCACCTTTGGTCTATGCTGTCTATCGTCCTTAGCCAAGGCTGATAACCTCCACTGCTTAGAACTACTCTCCCTTATCCATTTAGTTACTGCCACTTAATCAGAACTCGTAAACATGCTACTCCACTCAAATGCATATGCACATTTACAGCTTTGTGCGTATCAGTCACTGAAACAGGACAGAAACAAAGCAAACTACTGGAAGAGCTCTCTGAGCAAGTTTGTTATGGGTGAGCAATCTCATGTTCTGTCTCTGGAAGATAATCTGAGCCATTTCTTCTGGTGGGGGTCTTGCTTTTCTGCTGAATTCCTGCCTGTTGTATGCTTTGTGGAACCACGATAGCTCCTGTGCTGTTAGCAGTCAGAAGGATTTCCATGGGAGGGGGTAGCAGTGTTTCTTTTTCAAGGATACTACTGAGCATGCTTCACGTGGAGATTGCAATGTGTGTGGATGCAAAGGATGTGGATGATGTCAGCCCAAGGTGTAGCTATGATACAGCATTGGCATCTTCCAGTTTATGTCAGGAGACTTTGAGGTGGCAGTGAGTAGCACCCTTCAAGAAGTGATAGGAGCAACTTCCTAGGGGATAGAGCAAATCGAGTGGAGTTTTAGCTGAGAATGCCACTGAGTAAACTAAAACTAAACCTGGAGTAAATAATCTGCCTGCAATGATACTTCAGCAAAGAGCTGTGTGTGATACAGAAATGGCTTGTCAGTCTTATAGCTGAGTATTCTGAGGCAGGTTGTTATTCACTGATTGAGCTGCAAAAGAGGATGATTCACTGCTCTTTTACTGGGTTTCTGAGAGGAAACTGATTGGGGATTCTCAGTGTTTTGCGGAGCTAAGTAGAGTCAAACACTAATGCTTGACCACCTTCTACCTGTCCCTAAGAGAGGAGGTGAGGAGAAGGGGCATGAGACTAGCACAGGGCTTTTTTCCACTCTGTTCCTCCAGTTTTTTACACTTTCTGTTTAGGGAAAATGCAGAAGAGAACCAATAGAACCCTGGCACCATCAAACTCAGTGGGAGTTTTGCCACTGACTGCTTTGAAGAAGGATTTAATTTCTAATGTCTTAAATGTAGACCAATGTGTTTGTAGTCATTAAAAATGGCAGACTGAAACAAAGCTACATATCAAACAGTCTTGAAACAAATAAAAATATAAAAAACTGATGATGTGAAAGGATCATGCATTTGCTAAGTGTTCCTCCTTAAAAACATGAAGATTTAGGGATGTATGGGAGAAACTAGCTGTTTATTTCTTCCAGCTATAAATACAATGAGAAAAGGGAGTTCCTTAAATTTACTGCTTATTTTTAACATTGAACACATTTCTAGAATACTGCCTAATTCTGAGAATTAATGATCTACTGTGCTTCAGCAATTCCAAGGATTGCTTTCTTATTATTTCATTACTTAAGTGGAACTTACATGTCTAAATCTACTTAACTGCTTTGAAACTCTTGATCTCTAGGAAAACTCTTCAACGTGTGAGTGTGCTGTGTTTTCATAAACCAGTAAGATTATATTGAGACAGATAAGTGTATGTATAAGACTCATGTTGTATGCCAGAAGCTTACTTATTTTTATGAATTGTGATTATGCAAGTGTATTCAACAAAAACCATTATGGACTGATATCATCACTGAAATGAAATGATGGTAAACCAGTGTAGTTACTTTTGCAGATCACTTGGAAAACAGCCTGTAGTAATACTGGCACTGAAGTTCTTTTTTCACATAAAAACCTCCCACATTGTAAATCAATGTACAGTTTAACCTGTACGCACAGCTTCAGTTCAGCATTAATCATTATATATATAACCCGTATGGTTAACCCTGCTGATTGTTTAAAAGAATAAGAAGATACAATGTGCAAAGGATGAATAATGGAACAAAACTGCAGCTTAGAAGGGGATGTATGGCACTGATAGATATCATTTTAATTTTAATGATTTTATTCTTTGCACTGGTGGTATAGCAATATTAACTAGAAATTAATTTTAAAAATACTTAAAAGCCTTCGGGGTGGGAATGAGGGCAAGAATAGCTAGCTATGCATGGGTGTGGTTGTACAGACATAGACATAGAAGGAATGGAATTTATTTGGCAATCTTATGAGTCTGGCAGTTAAATGTACGGATAGGAGCTGATAACCCTAGACATTTTATAATCAGAAGAAAAAGACAACAAGAAGAGGTGATTCATGTAATTTTAAGGCAGTCCTTAATGATAACTCAAAACCTTGGTCATTTAAACATTCAAGATTCCAGCTGAATTCACAGTGGAAATACTGAATAACATATTGTGCTAATGCATTTTCAGTAAGCCTTACTCTTCATGTCGGTTTAAACACCCATCATAGTCATAATGAGAAGCATTTGAGTTTATAGGCACACCAAATTTCATCTGCTGAAAATAAAACTCTAGTTAGTCAAAACTGCAAACTGGACATAAAAGTCAGAAGAGTTCCTACTTCATTGATATTTAGTAAAGCATATTAATTCAGTATTCTACAGTAGATCAGTGGCAATGTTCCATTTAAAGAATTTCTACATTACAAAAATACATTAAAAGTGAGTATCTCATGATCTCTTACAAACAGTTCAGTCAGGTTTGGATGTATTTCAGCTCCATAATTACAGATATGGTTTTCAAAAATGACAAATTTCTTCATATTTGATATAATCAAAATTATATACACATATCACTAAAAAATCTGGAATTTCTGTATTTTCCCATTTTTCAGGAATGAGTATAAATGAAAATGTTTTTACTTAGTGATATACATTAATGTGAGAATTTTTTAAAGTGCTGTATATCTTCTTTGGAAAAATAAAATAAACTGAATGATTTTCAAATGAGAAAACATATAAATTTGCAGAACTTGCACCAATATTGTCAGACATGTTATTAGTTTGTTTTATCATTTAATTACAGCATACTTCTTCTTTTCTAAACTCTTAGGAGATACCTTAGAATTCCACTGAGAATTATCAAATAAGAATTATATATTACAAATATAGGACAACAGCATTTTTCTATCAAAGGATATTCCTTTGTTGTTCAAAAAAATGTTTGATGCTCATATTTTTAAAGAAATCCTTTGAAGTTCACTTCAATAGAAACTCATGCCATACAGACCAGACAAGATTTAGTTTACTAATTAGCTGCTTCATTTTGATTTAGCATATAACAAAATCAAATCACAATTATAGATTTTTTATTAATTAAACTTTTAAAAACAGCTGTGTATGTGCTGATGGCAAACTTTTAACCTGCCTCCTTCTTTTATTTAATTTTCTTTCTTTTTATTTCCCAGCCTGATTTTATGTTCCACGTTTTCAGGCAAACACTGCACTTACCAGCTGAAGAGCAGGAGCTAGAATTGGGGCTCATACAAATCCTTACTATAGAATGAATTTCACATTTCATTCAACAGCAGCTTCCCTACAATCCCCCCCCCC
>VZRM01009027.1:0-126355 GCA_013397955.1 Grantiella picta | reverse complement strand
CCCCCAGTTCTGTCAAATACTCTTCCAAAGTTCACCATGGTACTAAACCCTTTTTTTCCTCCTTTGCTCTTATTCCACTTTTCCTTACCCTGGTGTGAACATTTCTTAAATCCCTCCCCAAATGCTCTCACATCCAAGAAAGTATTTCTGGACTCAAAATTCATAAAGGATACATGGGAATAATTTTTGAAAGAATGGGTTATACAGACAAAAGCATTTTAAGGGTTCAGAAATTTGTAGAAAAGGGAAATTCTGTATTTTCTTTACTCTTCCTTACTTAATCAACTTCTTTCTATCCATGTCTCTTCTCAGTACTGAGGACATGCCCCAAAATTTGTAATTTTCATCCAAAATCACACATTACTTGTGTTTGATCAATCCCATTTGTTTTGTGTTATCCCATCCATCTCTAGTAGCATTCAGTGAAGCAGCTCCTATTTAGGTAGAGTTAAAACTGCCAAAGTTGCACATCAGCTCTACATGCAACTGAACTGCTCTTCTAGTTTGCTGAGTATAGATGACCAGAAGCTATCACAGCTTTGTGAAGCTGTACTGGTGGAAAGAGTCCAAAAACTTGTCTTGTACCCCCCTACACACAATCCCCCAGTCTTTGAAAGAAGTCTTGATAATACCTGTATTTTGTGCATGTGTTGGTTTGTCTTTGTAGGACCTGCTTGTTTTTATGCCCTAAGTATGACCATAGTTATGAACACTACACATTATGCTAATTTCTTTTTTATGGAATCTAAATTTTTAATTCCTTTTAATCCTATTTGGAAAAACATTCAAAAAAAACCCACGAGAAATTGTGAGGATGTTTCTGAAATATTCTTGGGGGGTGGGGGTGAGAGTGGTGTTGAGGGTGGTAAATTATTTTTGAAGGACACTGAAATTTGGATTAATGATGCCTGTGGTAGGCTTGGGATGATTTCTTCATCTCAGGTCTCTTGCTTTATATAAATTTCTTTGAATAACACCTAATAAGAGAAAGCTGGTAGTGCTGAACTATGAACTTGCTGAAAATGACAAGTCACTTCTGTGGGCATTTGTGAAACTGAAGAGGTATTGGATGCTCATTCAGATTGGTTGCTCACCCAATGAAAACTTGATTCAACTAAAATTAGCTGAATTCAAACTAAATTTAGAATTATGAGCTTCAAAATAACCAGAAGGTTGCAGTCTCCTTTGTCCTATGACTCCAGCCTCTCCAAGAGATTTGCAAGACAGGATTCCTGTGTGGTCCAGTCCAAGTCTAGCCTTAATAACATGACTTTTTTAGAAAGTGGGGAAATAGTTTCTTCTGCTAGTACCTGTGAGATGGAATCAATCAAAATAAATCTACATGTTTTCATTCTGGGATGCCACTCTGTTTCGTCCAAGCCACATTAGTTCGAGTAGTCTTTCCAAATCCTTTTGGTCAGACAGGTCTACAGCACTAGTTTTACCTTAGGGAAGGCAAAAGGGATATCACAGCTTGACTGCAGTAAATGTAGTCTGGCAGATAAAGTTGGAGAACAGATGCTTTGTAAGAAAAAGGGAAGTATAAAGCCAATCACTGCCCCTTGCCCTCTAAATTAATGGCAATCAAAATCTCTAATTAGCTCTGTATCCCCCTGCCCAAAGCAATAGAGCCTAAGTTGTCAGCAGTTTCCAGTGCAATTTCAGTTAGGGAGAAATACCCCCATGATTCTCCTCTGTGCATTAAATTTTGTTTGATTGGTAGCCATTTTACTAGAAAGAAGGTTTTAAGCCTAAGTGCAAAAAAAATTTTTTTGCTTCTAATTATTCATCTGATCACTTCTTTAAAGGAGCATTTGATTTATTTCAAAGTAATCTCTGCTTTTTATATGTAAATCACAAGTTTGAGAGTGTGCTAATTAAATTACGCAAGGAAAATGCAAGGAAAAACTGTTCTAATCAAACGGTGGAAATTCCATTAAAATGTTTGATATTTATTTATATAGGCTTCCAAAGGAGGTAGCAATTGCCAGTCTGAAGTACATTGTACACCATGTTCCCAAGACAAATGCAGTACATACAGTAACTAAGAAGATTAATGTACTCTGTGAGGCAAGGCATTGCAATCAGAAACCAATAATCAATACAAATGACCCAGGAATAGAGTTTCATTAATTCAGGCTAACTGGAGTTGTCTTAATTGCTTAATTGCAGAAAGCAGTAATAGATTAAAATGGCCAGTCTGACCCAAGCAAATATTTTCATTAATTCTGGGTAGAGTTTTCTTAATTGCCTAAAGCACATATTTAGCAGTTTTTAGTTCAGAAGAGAAGTTATCAAAGAACAGAAATATTCTTATTTTTCTAATGCTGATCAAGTACTTCCCTAAGTTTTAAACAGCTCAACAATACCAGAACTGTGAAAAAGCAATGAAATTTAGCTCAGCTATCTAAACAATTTCAAAGCATGCATGTTATAATAATCATTCTACTCAGATAAAAATCTGTGGTAAGTACTCAGAGAATGTGAGGTGCTCTAGCTGTTTTTAAAACTTTTCCACGAAGGACAGTTTTATCTCAGTGTATTTCCTAGGAAATACAATGATAGTAAAAAGAATACCCACTAAAAAAAATGTTTCCTTCCATGAAGAATTGCTTTATTAGAATCTGATCTTCTAGGCTCTCATATTGTTTGGAAGTACTGGCAGCAAGCAGCAAGCTGTCCGAAGACAGACCTGGATGCTTCCACATGTATATTCTGATGTTAGAAAAGAAACTTAGATGGACATGTTTTTTGCTGGTTCCATGTCAGAGAAGCAAGTACTTCCTTGAAGCATTTGGATTTTTTTTCATCATCACTTCTTCAAAATGAACAAAACTGTTCCTGGTTTGTTTTTTTTTTTCTTTTCTTCTTCTTTTCTGTTTAAATGTTGGATTGTTAGTGCTTTCTCAGTAGCTGGGCATTCAAAATAGTGCTTCATCATGGTACAAGAGATTGCAGGCAAATAGAAATTTATCCTGAATTGCTCTCTATGTTGTCTTCATGAGCTCAAAGGAAAAGACATGTCCTAAAGAGTTCCTACCAGCAGGATTTATGTTTTCAGTCCTCCAACTCATCCTGAGTACTGTAAGCTCTCTTTTGCCTTGTGTCACTTTATACTATCAACAGAACACCCATGTAAGTCATTCATGGGACGCAAACACTGTTGTGAGGAGAGGTGGGTTACAGCACACTGTGCCATGTCCCCTACAGAGTGTGAGCACAGTTAGTAGATACCAACCTTGATATGAGCAACTTGCTCACTGCAGTTGACAAATCCATGAAGTCACGCTGAAATGGAATCTGCATGGAATTCTTGAGAAAGTGGTTTAAACTGTGAGAGGGCAAAAAACAGAAGGGCAGGCAATGTATTTCTCTACTCTCTAACTCAGCTGCACCTGGCTTGGTACATGATTAATTTCCATTTCCTAAATCTAATATCAAGAATTCTGAAGGATTTCATAATGATCCTGAGTACGTACTAATTGCAGAATGAGGTGCAATACTTACATTACAGTCTACTGCTCTTTCTCCTTATGAGTTACTCATTATAATAAGAGCAACCTTTTCCTTCACATTTATAAAGCAGATAGTAAATCTACAGTACTGCAATAACATAAAAATGAAAATTATTCTAATGAATTGAGAAATAAAAGGCCAGAGAAAACAGAGGCAGTGAAAATGGCTGATTCACACCTCGTTAATAAATGACATTTCAGAGACATGATTCTTGAATTGAAATATAAGTGAAAGAGTAAGTAGTCTATTGAAGCAATTTCAGGGAGGCCTTCCAGGTAAGATCTTCAAAGGCATATAATTCAAGGAACAAGTGTTAATTGAGAATTGTTGGAAGTGAAGTTCCTAGAGTTGTAAAATGTAAAAGTTAAAGAAATTTTGAAGACATGGAAAAAAAATTACAGCACAGGTAGGGTCTAGAGTCTTTCCATCATCACTCACCTTCCCTGAAATCTAGGGGAAAGTTGAAGCCCCTGTAATAATAAATTACTTGTCAAAAATATATTTAGTGTGTATCTGAAGGATTGAGCAGTGTTATGTATCACTGCTCATAAATGGCACAGCTTCTAAATAGTAGCAAATAGATTTCGTATTAGAAATGTAGCTATCTTACTGCAGAGTAAGCCCAACATGATCACTTTTTTTTCTTTGGTAGTTAACATATTTTCAAAATATGAAAACACAGGAAATGTCAATATTGTTGACATATATAAAATAGAAGGCTGTATCTAGAGTATTTGGCAACAATATGTAAATGAAGATAATGCTGTAATGCAGATAGTGAATCAGCTGGAGTTTTCAGAGGAGAAATTAGAAAATAGAGATTAAAAATGTCAAGTGCATCCATTTTAAGTTGATTGACTAAGCACAGCATCAGCAATTGGCTATAAATTTGGCCTGCCCCGTAAGTGTCTATCTGTATAAATGCATGTACATGCAGATGTATATTTTTTATATAATTATGTATTTATGTGGTGTTTATCCACATAATGTGGATAAACATTATTAATATTATATTAATCCATATAATGTGACTGAGGTGAGAGTGTTTTTCTACCTCTTCCTGTACCTGAGGTTCACATATTGGCAAAGGTTGGAAGGCACCACAGTGGGACTTCTGGTCCAACCTCCCTGCTCAAGCAGGATCACACTAGAGCATATTGCACAGGATTGCATCCAGAGGGTTCCTGAGTATCTCCAGTGAGGGAGATTCCACTGAGCAACTTGTTTCAGTGTGTGGTCACCCACACAAGTTAAATGCATTGAGGTTAAATGCATTTTAATATCAATAAAATGCACTAAAGTTAAATGCATTTAGTGTTGTGATTTTAAGCCAGTTCAGTATTTTTTATTGTGAGAGGAAAAGAATTTGTGCACTTTCTCTTTGCAAATACTCTGGAACTAGGGAGCATATTTATCTCCATAGGACTAGCAGGTGATTAATCACACCTTAGTAAAATACAGAGTGAAGGTCCACCCCATAGCTTTCATAAAATCACTAGATATAAAGCAAAAATTAATTCAGCCTATTTGATTTCACATATTAGTTATTAATTATTTTGACTCATATTTTCTGAATTGATCTGTATTGCTATATTTAGGAAAAAGAGTTAAAACTTTGTATTATTTGGGTTGTTTCGCATTTCATTGAATGTAGCTTTAGAGAAAATTACTGCTAAGGTGATGATATTAACAGTTCTAAAAATCCGACAGGTAGGTAAAAATTTCTATGCATTGTTATCTTGAACAATTTAAGTAGTATTTTTAGATTTCTTTTATCTTGCAGCATCTGCTCTCAATTTCACTAAGTCAGACTGCAGTCACTGAAAGGCTGATTACTTCCTCTCTCTCTTCGTGCAAAGAAAGCAATATACTGTGTTAGCTGATTTATAAACTGGTGGGGAGGAGGGTCGTTTAGTTTCAAAGGACCCATTATTTCATGTTTTTTTAGGGCAGAAGAGTCACCATTTTCTTTTTGACTGTTCTGTTAGAAGTTTGTAGGAGGAGAAAAGTGGCTGCTGTTAGCAAGAGGTGTACAAAAGTGTATCTGTGCTACTGCTTTTTTTCTGTTGTTGCAGGATATGAATTAACAGAATGCAGCTAGTCTGAAAGAGGCATATGCAACACATTCTTTAGACCTATAGCAGAAACAGAACTTTGGCTTTTAAATCTAGGATGTAAGGAAAAAAACGTATCTAATTTCTGACAGAAACTTTTGCCTTAAAAGCTTGGTTACTCAAAAAAGTCTTAAGAAATGAGTTTTTAATTTTTCTTCAGTAGGCTATCATTATTTCCATTTGTTTACTTCGTAAGTGTGTATTTTCTCATTCTTTCTATGTTGCTGACTTTACTTTGTTCCTTTAAACAGAATTCAATTTGTCTTTTTTAAAGTAGCGTTTAATTTTTAAATCAAAATTAGCTATGCTAAAAGGAAGGAGAGTCTGTGTAAATATGACAGATTAATGAACCAACTGTATTTTCAATTATTACAGAGACATTTAGACTACTGGAAGATAGTTCTTAACAACTGCTGATTTCTGGATGATTTTAGCTATACCATGTCACCTGAAAATTGTATTTGTTGTCTTAAAAACATATTGTGGTAGCACAAAATCTTATGCTTAGCTACTGACGAACATACTTGAATGTCCTGAAATGTTACCATTATTCATTAATAGTTCCATTTCCAGCATGTTTTGAGGCTGCATGGTAGGAGACCCTGTAAAAACACAGATACAGTGGACACCTTGAGTTTTGCATCCTAATCAGATGTCATAGAAGGTGGAAAGAGAAGCACAGGAAAGTGGAACTTGTAAAATATTTTACAAGCTAGGACAGTTTACTGTCTATACATCTCTTTCTGCCAGGCCAGCATCACCTCTGCCGCAGCCAGAAAACATTTATAGAAAGGTTTCTAAATGCATATTCTAAAACTTGTAAGAGTTAGGATGTTTGGGGTTTGGGGAGCATTTTCCTCCCTTGACTATCACCATACCATCTAAATTATCTCCTGCAGCTGATAACAAGGTTCTCTGTGCTAAGGGGATCTGAAAGTAACAGTGTTTCTACCGAGATTTTTCATTGGACTGTGGATCTTAAAGGGTCTTTGCATTCATCTCTATGACATCACTACCCTAAGAACTTCCTCTACCATCATAAAAATGTCAAAGCAAGTCTCTGCAGACAAAATTGCTGAAGAATCGCCCTGCTCTCATTGCACTGGGACTGTTGGCATGCATTGTAAAGCCAAGACTGCCTCCCTGTCATCACCAAACTTTGTAGTATCTGAGCTGTGGCTACTGACTTCTTTCCTTTGCAGTATTTAAAAGCCAAGTCTTCCATCATCTTTAAAACTTACCCTTCCCCTTGTTTCCTCAATGAAGTTGAATTGTTTGAATTCATCTAGCAATGGAGTTCCTCTCAAATACAGTAGATGGTATCTTATTTACAATGTTTTTAATGTCCCACGCTGATATATAACTGCATTAATATAAGACATTAAAAAGCTAGTTCCCATAAAATTTCTGGTTAATGCCTAATAATTTTCAGAAATGTTCAGATTGCAGAGCATGAGAATAATTTCTAAATTCTCCTCACAAGCATATCTTTGTCAGGCAGTCACAAAGTAAGTTGAAAGCAAAATGGTTTATAGAAAATTAGTTACATAGCTTATAAAATGCTCTACAATGTACTACAAACAAAAGGGAAAATTTTCTGCAATTTCACGATTTTGCACTTGCTCAGATGGCCATTAACCAACAAGATGAAAATCAAATTTATCCTATTCAGGGTATGAATTATCTATGATTAGCAGTGTATAGAGTGTGATTTTCTAAAGCTTCTTTCATATTCAAGGTATCTTCAAGCACTTTACAAAAAAAAGGCATTAAATAAATACTCTAAGTATATTAAACATGTATTGGATAAAAAACTTGCCCTTTTCTTTAGGCCAGAATTGAATCTTTGCTCAGTGACTCTTAGAAATCTTCTGTCTTAAAATCCTGAAGTCAAGGGTTTTTGCTATTTCTAGTCTTGTACATTCTAATAGTTTCTGAGGCATTTGATGTGTCCTGCTTTCCACACTTTATCAAGAATGACTGGCAGTCATGTTCCTTTCTTAGTGCAGTAAATTCCATGCATACACCTTAAACTGGCCCTGCTCTAAAATAACCATAATCCTTTTATAAGTAATAATCCTTTTATATTTACAAGTCATGGGCCGAGCTCTGAAACATCAAAAAAAAAAAAGAGAATTTCATTCCTTTTTAAAATTATTATTACTTGACCCAGTGCTTTCCAAGCTGCGATGATGAACTTGAGTCATGTTGTGTTAGCTCTTCTGACCAAGGTTTCTCTATTCTGTGATGCCCACATAACTCCAGCTACCTGGCTTTTCTGAAGTCACTGGATACCGTAACATTTGCAGTGCTGTTCTAGAATGTATCTCCACATCTCGTGGTGATTCTGTGCAGGGAAATAAGCTGACACGAATTTGCCTTTGTGTCACTGCAGTAGTAGGACATAAGCTGCAACACGTCCCTAAGTAGAAAAGACTGGAGTGCACAAATTTAAGCTTTTCCATTGCTGTTCAAGAATATCACCCAACTCTTCTGTGCACATCTAAACAACTTTAATAAATCAAAGTCTATTCCGGGTACCAGAAAGCCCTTGAGACTTGTGAGAAAGTCTGGAGCCTTCCAGTAGGCATGTATAGACAGAAGTACAAATACCATACAGCATCGTTATAATCACAGATGTAAACTTAACCACAATGATCATGTAGCCAGTGTAAAGTCTTTAAACAGTTATAGCTGGAAGCTTGGCTGAAATCCTTTAGCAGGATCTCGCTTCCTTGTGCAAGTAGCCAAAGCCAATGGAGATGAAAAGGGAGTAAGAAGTTTGCCAAACCCATTCCGTTAAAACACAGAGGAGGAGATACTACTGGTTTATGAAGTGTTAAAGTATACCTAAAATATAAAGAAATACAGATACAACTGTCTTTTGAGTGTTGATGAATGTACAATTCAAATTATCAAAATCTGAAAAAAAGCTGCTTACCCATTGTCCCGTTCCGGTGAGCGGAACTGCGAGGAATTCTTTAATTAGATGGACAGGAATGAAGTGAAGTCAACCGAAACAAACTTCGTAACTGAGAACTGTTTATTGATAACGAAAAACAAAAGAAAGAGGTAACTGCCCCACTAAAGAGGGCTGGAAAAGACAGAAAAGAAGAGAAAAGGAACAGGGGAGAGAGGGAGAGAGAGAGAGAGAGAGAGAGAGAGAAGAGGTGCCGCGGTGTCCCCGCGGCAGAGGTTACCCGCGGCAGAGGTGTGGAGCGCACGCTGTTTGCTCGGAGCCTGCGCGCTGCTCCGACAGGCGCTGCTGCCGCGGCGACGGACAGCCGGACACGGGCGAGGGGCGATCGGCAGGACTGCAGAACCCGGGACAGGCAGCGGAGAAGGTCGCGGAGGCAGGTCGGGAGGGCAGGAGGCGGAGGCAAGGACGGACAAGCAGTGTCGTTGGCCAGGGACACAGGGAGGCAGGAGCACGTGGCAGCCGGGACAGGCGAAGGAGCAGGGCAAGGCAGGGAGCGAGGCATTGAGTGAGCCCCCCACTCAACAGCCTCAAAACCAAACAGCACAGTCTCCAAAAAGCCCCTCAAGCAAGCCTCCCCCCGACGGACCCCCAGTAAGCCCAAAGCGAAAGGCCTGAGGTTTGTGGCGCAGTGTGTTTTTACACCGCCTGGCCTCGCCCCAAGCCCGCCTGCCTGCAGGAGGCCATTGACCCAGTCCAGCCTCCTTCGTAGCTCATTGGCGGAAACCTTGGCCCTTCTGATTGCAGGAGCCTCTGTGGGGAGCGCAGTGTCCACTGTGAGGTGTTGGCGGGCGAGGTTACCCCAGAGACAAGGCTTCCCCCATCTTCCGAGTGTCTCTGGGGTGCACAGTGTCCGCTGTGAGGCGTTGGCAGGCGGAATCACCCAAGAGACAAGGCTTCTAGCTGTCTCCTTTCACGTGTGCTCCCCTTTCCCCCACACGCCTCTGACAACCAGTATTGAGACAAAGGAGATCTAAAATGGCTCCTCACACCCATGTAGCGATTATCAAAGCCTTTTAGTTAAATGATGTTTACACTGTTCATTAACTGGTTTGGTACTCTCAAGAGCTACCCTGCCAGTTTGACAGTTACGCACTCTAAGCTTTTCACACGCTAAATGGCCAAAATAAGCAACGCTTTTCTGCATATCAAATCATCGCGTCTTGCTCAGTACTAATAAGTTTGAGGGTTTTGTAGGAATTTTTTATTCTTGAAGACAATTTTTACTTTTTTTTTTCTTAGATTGCCACCAAGACTGTTAGTATTGTCAAATGCAGTCTGAATTTCTGTAGGTCTAAATGGAAACCACTGAGTTCTTTGAAGACACCTCTTTCAAGGTTTCACGTGATAGTATTAAACATTATCAGCTGGGTCAGTTTTCAGCTAGTAATATCAGGGTAACATGGCCCATGGGATCTTTTATTAAGTCTGTCAGACCCTACAAGTTTGCAACATTTACCATCTTGGTTAGTAAGTAAGATCTATTATGGACTTGAAACAAAAATCCTGTATGAAGGTTGGTGATGCAAGCAGTGACCTGATGTACATATGAAGCCTCCAAAAGGGGTCTAGTGTTAGGACAAGGTAGTTTCATATTCAGTAATTCCAGTTTGCTTAGTGACTGCATTTTGCATGGACCGTTGCTTCCTGAGCCAGTGTCTGTGTGGCTCTGGCTGTGCAAAGTGGCAGCTGCTGTGGATGTTCTCCAGAGCAGTGAGCTGGCAAAGGCAAATTTATGTCACTCATCCTTCCTGTGTCATGCAGGAACGTGGGAGGAGTATTAGAGCAATGTACCCCATTCTGATACTACTGGAGTGACGAAACACTGCTTTAGGCCATGTATTGTAATGCTAAGTAAGACTGAGGGAGCCAGGTAGTCTCTACCTATCAGCAATAGCAGTTCCACTGCTGACTTCTTGGATGAATCTGGGATATTAAATACAGTTTTTCATTCAGAGTTCTTCAGCTGCACCAAGCATGTCCCTGGTGTTGAATAAATGAGTAGTATTTTAGAAGTCTTTTTTACTGTCAGGAAATTCCCATCTGGGCACATAAAAAAGCCCTTGGCTCCTTCGTGTATTTACAAACAATGAAAGAATGTGGGTCATTACCAGTTTGTTGTGTACTGGGTTTTATGGCCACTGCATCTTTAATGCACTGTGCCATACAGGTTCTTCACTGTCCTGGATGCTGAGAATCAGCATCCTGCATGAAGTCAGATGCCAGCATTATAGGTAATTCATAGTAAATGTAAGAAATTTGTCACTGTTGTAGTTGACTGATGGCAGCAGCAGGGCATTTCACTTGAGACTTCTTCAACACAGCTAATCTTAAATCCAATTTAATATTAGATACAAATTACGAGGTATTTGGCTGACAGCAACGTCAGAACATTTCTTTCATCTCATTCCTACACAGCTTAAGAAATACACGTCCAAGGGCTAAAAAAAGGTCAGTAAATTAAACAAGAACAAAAATTGGCATTATGTCTCTTCTTTCAAGTTTGCATGGAGAATTTTCCATGACTATGTGCTCTGAAAAGGGCTGTAATCCAAATGACACACGCTGATCCAGTGATCCAAAATGACTTTTACGGCTTGTGCAAGTGCTGTGGACTAAATTCAGCTTTCATTTAGACCTCATTCCAAATACAGAAATACGTAAAGAGACAGTGGATTCTCATGGTTGAAAATTGCAGCAGAGGTGCATCTGAACCATTTTATGGGTGAAAATCCAAATCAAAATTCTGTAATGCAGAAAGAACAAACTAAGGCAGATGAGAGTAGGGGGAAAGCTAGGCACAGTAGGTGTGTGGGTTAGAGCACTGTGATTGATCTCCTGAAGATACAGCAGTCTGTCTGAGAGGCCAGCGGGAAAGCTGCTTATCATGTGCAGCATTCGTGACAAGTGAGCAGCTTGATTCTGGCATGACGTAGAAAAAATAAAGAAACACAGATACCAATTTGGCCCCCATAACTGGCACTGGCCAGTCCTGGGATTTAAAAATAATGATTTTTTTGTTTTTTAATCTCCTCAGCATAACGTTTTTGCTCTGTGTGTGGTGTAGATATTTGCTCGGATACCTCCACCTTGCTGGCCCTGTGTGCTCTCTGTGTCTCTGCCAGCACTTTTTTATTGTTCCTCGCTGCGGTTATCTCCTGATTTGTTGGCTCTGCCAGCTGTTCCTGCCTTTACATAGCCTGGGCCTGGTTTGCATCCTGTCTGAGCCTCCTTCCTTATTATCCTAATGTTGAATCAAGTTATGCCAGTGTAATACTCTCTATTAGCTAAATAGTCTCCTTTCAGTTTAATTGGGAAAGCAACCTTGACAACAAGCTTTATTGAATTTTATTGAAAAGCAAAAGGTGCTGCAGTGAGTCCAGATGAGGACAAGGAACCTGGTGAATGGGCTGGAGCACAAGCCTTGTGAGGAGTGACTGGAGGAGCTGGGGATGTTTAGCCCAGAGAAAAACGGAGGTTCAGGGAGGACGTTATTGCTCTCCCTAACTACATGAAAGGAGGTTGTGGTGGGGGGGTTTCAGTCATTTCTCCAGGTGACAAGTGACAGGATGAGAGGAAATGGCCTCAAGTTGTGCCAAGGGAGTTTTAAATTGGATATTAGAAGAAACTTCTTCATGGAAAGGGTTTTCAAAATTGGAATGGACTGCCCAGGGAAGTGGCAGAGTCACCACCCCTGGAATTTAAAAAAAGCATGTGGCTATGGCACTTGAAGACACAGTTTAATGGTGAACATGGTGGTGGTGCTAGGTTGTTGGTTAGACTTGATGGTCTTAAAAGTCATTCCAACCTTAATGATTCTGTGACTCTATGAACAGAGCTGTGATTACGATATTATTTCTGTTATTTGAATTTATTTTCCAGGAATAAATATGCCACTGGAAAATCTTCTTATGCATGTCCGTTCTGGTCCTGACCAGAACAAAATTAGTCTTTGCAGTAGCCAGAAGGGGGCCTTGGCTAGAACCTGGAGGTTATTCTGTACCAACTCACTTCATTGCTGGGGTCAGGGGGAAAGGAATCTCTTCCAAAGAAGAGTCTCTTCCAAAGAGAAGGAGTCTTTTCCAGTCGAGTAAATGTGGCAGAGTGCTTGGGTAGTGCTGATTCTGAACATTTAGCATGTGACTCACTCACCTCTCTCTCATACACTTGTTATTAACATTGTTTCTGTAACTGTTCCTTTTCTTATCTCATTGCCATTTCCAGTAAACCATTCTTATTTCAGCCCACATTCTTTACCTTTTGTGCCTCCAATTCTCCTCTATAGCCACCAGCAGGGGAAGGGGAGGGGGGAAATGAGCAAATGTCAGTGTGGTTTGGAGCTTATCAGTGGATCAGCAGCACCACTAAATTGAGGAGTACCATTCCTAAATCATGACATTTTCCAAAGGTACAGACTAGATGACAAAGTATGCATATATGTACATGTATATCAAGACAGTTTCTGCATTTTTATTTTTCGTGTATTACCATTTTGCTTCCCTGGGAAGAGATAAAAGTGCCTCTTGCAGCCTCACTGACTAGTTTCTTTTAGCAAGTACTTTCAATTGTGACAGAATATTTCATTATTAAGGTGGAAATTTTGACACCATTAAAAATACAGTGTAAAATATGCAGAGAGACTAACTATGTGGTTAGAATTCAGGTGAAATGGATATGTGAAGGATAAGATGACACTTGTTTTGAATCACACTGCTGAAAAAAATGCGTGATTGATGCCAATAGCCCTATCTTTAATTATTGTATTCTTATAGCTTGCCTTGTGGATTAAAAATAAAAGTTAGACCTTATTTAGCCACTATTTTGGTGACTTACCTGTGCTTTAGGCATTATTAACCCCTGCTTGTTCTGTAAATTTCTGAATGTAAGGCTTTATCTCCTGAACTTCCCTTTCTATAATAGAGTATACAACCATTTTATGTCACTGGGGTCAAAAGGAAGCCAGCTTGCATGAGAAGAGTTTAAGCTGTTTTCTGTCTGCCATGCTACCTGTAAATTCACACAAAAAGTCCAGATATTAAGAGACAAGAGGCAATTCTATAAGCTGAATGCATGTAAATATGTGCTAAGTCTTCATTCAGCTTCAATTTAAGCAAGCTACCTTAAACTCCAGTGGAATTCAAGAGGGGATGAATTCTTCAGTAGGCAGGCAAAAGGCTTTGCTAAAAGCCTGAACAAGTACCAGTCCTTGCAGCCTCCCATACATCCCATTTATCAGAAAAGAAACACAGCAACCCTTGTAGTATGAGGAGTGGCTTGGTTAAGACTCTGAGCTCCAGGCATGCTTAAACATAAAATGTTAACGCTGACAATTCTATATGAATAAAACAATATCAGTTCCTTAAAGACAGTGTTTTACAACTATGTATATGAATTTTCTAACATGTTAATCTCTTACAAATGTAAAAGTATTTGTTACTTAAATTTTGCATTCCTCTAAAGTAGATGATCTCTGAGATCCCTTTCAACCTAAACCATTCCATGATTCTAGGGTTTTCACAAGCCCCAGTCCTCCTGGGTCAGTGATACCACTCTGGTATCTGCTAGAAGGACAGTACAGCAGACAACAGTCCAGATTTCTGCACTGCAGTGGTGGTAACTTCCTAAAGCACCAATACTGGTGAGATCAGGTGTTCTGGCGGGACCTCATGCTTACCAGTAAGGAGATACTGGCCAGGTTGTGAGATTCAGGAGCAGTCTTTGTTGTAATAACCATGAGAGTCAGGAACTTGCACGGAAAGGACAAAGCCAAAAGATAGGACCACGGCCCTGCTGTTCAGACTTTTTCATGTTCAGGTGTCTGCTTGGAAGAATCCCATGGAATACAGTCCTAGAGATTACAGGCTTCAGAAGAACTGCTTGAGTTTCAAGGATCTCCTCCTTCAAGATCAAGTTAAAAATGGTCTCCTTCCATGTGCCAGAAATCAAACAAATATGGCAGGAGGTCCACATGATTGAACAAGTAGCTCTGTACAAAACTCAGGAAATGGTTGAGGGCTTTTTCACCCATCTTGATAGGTAATACTGACCTTCCAGAATCTCAAGCCCTTGAGACTTGTGAGAAAGTCTGGAGCCTAGATGAACATCTGAACACAAGAGACTTCTTCACTGTGTAGTTGGTCCAACAGTGGAACAGGTTGCACAGACAGGTTGCAGAGCCTTCATCTGTCAAGATATTCAGACTCTGACTGGACACAGTTCTGGAATACCTGCTCTAGCTGAGTCTGCTTAAGAAGGTAGCACCAGAATATATAATCTCAAGTCCCTTCCAACCTACATAATTATGTGATTACGTGAATATAAACCAGTACACACACACACACAGAGTCTTTAGGAAGAAGTCAAAAGGAGGCAGAGTTCTTCTGTGTTTTGAGTTCTGTTATTCCTGAAATTTTGTTAGGCACTTTTACATAGAAACTCAGGAACAAATTGAAATTTTTCCATTGTACGCACAATTGACACACAAACACATGGAACCATGAAGGTGCATAATTTACTTATGTTAAAGGCCTGAACTGTATCACTTGTGGAACTTTGAAAAAAATTATCAATATTAGTGACCATTCATTCAAAGTTGATTAAATGTAAAATAATAGTATGTTCTGTGTGTTTGACTCCAGCTTTTACTGGAACAGCTGTGGCTGACCCAGTGACGGTAGTGGTTAAGTTTTCAGAGTAAATCATAAGTCCATGATCTTTGTGGTGGGGGTCTTAGAAGTTATCTGAGAGTGCTTCATAGCTCATATGCCCAGATGTGTATATCTGCTATGTGTAGATGTGTTTTATTCATTTAGGCAATAGTTTGACATCAGATGAATCCCATAATACATGTGTTTCTTGAGCAAAAGCAATGCACAAGACAGAAGTGATGTTACATGTTCCTGAACAATAAGTCATCAAGGTTTACATTAATAAATCATAATGCAGGAGTATTAACTAGGGCCAACTGAGTAGATAGATGTGCTCTTTATGCTTTTAAACAAACTAAAGTAATAAATATACTATTAAATTATAAACCTTCAGTAAGAAGTCAATTGGCAAATAAAAACTGAAAAGTACAAAAAAACCTCCAAAACTTGCACATGTAAATGAGTTGGAGTATATTAAAATGTATTTTAAAGAATGATAATTTAGAATCATATAAGGAAGCTTTAGAATAACATATTACTATAGCTGATTATGCTTTGACAATGTAATAGAACTTTAAAATTCATGTGGTTTGACTCATTTTGATGATAAAATTTATTTTCTCTCTTGTAGAAAATGATGAGGTCATCCGTGTTTCATATGTTCATACTAAGCATGGTTGCTGTCGATGTGATCGTTGCTGCTAGTAACTACTACAAAGGAGAAAATTTCAAGAGACAGTATGATGAATTTTACCTTGCTGAGGTGAGTATACTGAAATTACTATCTGGGTAATTTTCAAGATAAACTGAAATAAAAAATGTGAATGTCAAGAACATTTAATTATGTAATCTTTTATTCCCTTAAGCATTCCAAGAATACTTTGCTAACTTGTTCAACTTCCTCTGTCTGACACTAGCTGACAGCCCTATCTTACAATCTTTTGAAAGGTAATTTCCTCAAACAAAATGTTAGTGGTAGTGAGCTGAGGCTTAAGTATAACATCTGCAGGCAATGCATGGCTGCTGAGTTACTATCTTTCTCTAGCAGGAGCATAACATTTGGAAGAATTGAACTTTAAAAAGATGACAAAACACTGTATTAAAAAAATACAATATAAAACTTCTTCCTAAATCATTTTTATTTGATATATATACTTAGCTGCCTGAAGGTCCTTAAGCATAACCAAAATAGTGTTACAAATGCCCTAGCTTCAGCAATCATAAGAGCACACCACAAAAAATAAAAAAAAATACGCAGTCATGAATTTTGTAAAGGAGGACTCTGTGCTCTTGAACCAATGAAGTGACGTTCTGACAGGGAGCTTACTTGAGTCATTAGCTAGTCCAGGATCTTACTGTTGTAGAGCTTGCACTAGAGATCCTAGAACCTTGCATACTTGTCTTTTTAGTACTAATTAATTCAGTTAAAGGCAGAAAAAAAAAAGAATTGAAGTCTTTGGTACTAAAGTACAGGCATAGCTTCAAACAGGTACTTGTTTTTCCTGAATCAAGTGCAATCAGTATTGTAGCATTATTTTTTAAAAATACTTATTTCCATGGGAACTGTGAATTGTCACTTTTTCTGAATAAAAGTCACCAGGGCTGAAAGATCACTTCTTTCACCAGTGTACCAAGATCAGTTCTCTGAAAATGTGGATCACAGTTGCCTGCATTGGGCACATGTCTACTTTATGCTTGCTGCAGTTTCCCTGGCTTCAGTAGTTACACAGTCTTTTGGAGCCAGAGGGGACATTCTTAGACTAGAGTGCATGCTAGCAGACTGTTCCTGGTTGTTTCTCTGCTTTTGGTTGTTGTGTGGTTTTCTGTGTCTAAACACATTCGATATTCAGACTCACATGCCCAGCTTTAAACTCTTTAGTCCGTAACAGTTTAATACTTTATGAATCTCCTTTTTTAAAGGAACGTTGAGTTGTTAGATATCTTTTTGTCTTAGTTTTAGAATTTGTATCTGATCTCTTAAAATTATATGAAGCTGAGAGTTCACCAGTTCTGGGATAAAAATGAAAGCACAAAAATGGTTAAAAACAGCACCAGAATTCAAACCTTTAAAAAGGTGCAGATTATAGAGACAGCACTGCTGCATCATTCTCTGTTGTCTGTCATGCTGCTGGGGATAGTTGTATTTTGGGTGAATATTGAGTCAATTTTGGCATGAACAATTAAAAGAATAATTTTGAAATGTGTTGTCTTTATTTTATCTCAAGTTCTATTTGTAAAACAACATGAACATGAAAAATTATTATCCTGAAAATAAGACATTTAAATAAAACCAGCAAATGCTGGGTTGTCTTGTGACATGTCCCACAGATCTGAGAGTAGAATTGAGGCCAGGGAAACTCGTTTTAATCTCCATCATTATTTAACTCCAGCCAGCAGCTCAGCCCCATGCAGCCTCTTGTTCACTCTCCCTCAGTGGGATGGGATAGGGAGAGAGAATGGTCAGAACAAAAGGGAGACAACTCATGAGATAGAAACCATTTAATAGGTAAAACAAAAGTCATGCACACAAGGAAAGCAAAGCAAAGCAAAGCAAAGCATTCATTCACCACTTCCCCTGGGCAGGGAAACCATCTCCAGGAAAGCCAGGCTCCGTCACTCATAACAGTGACTTGAGAAGACAAACACCATCACTTTAAATATCCCCCCTTCCTTCTGCTTCCTCTAACCTGATATGCCAGGCACAGTGGCCTCTGGGATGGGGATATCCCTGTGGTCAGTTCAGGTCAGCTGTCCTGGCTGTTTCTCCGCCCTACTCTTCGCACACCTGCAACCTGTTCACTGGGGTGGTGAGAGGCAGAAAAAGTCTTGACACTGTGCAGGCCCTACTCAGAAACATCAGAAGCATCCCTGTGTTACCAACACGGTTCCCAGCACAAACCCAAAATCGCACCATACGAGCTATGATGGGGAAAATTAACTCTGTCACAGGCAAATCCAGTACAATATCCTTGTCCGGAAACAAATAATTAAGTCAGCATTAAAGCATGAGGCCATAAGCTCTTCACAGCAGGCATTTTTGCTTTATGCCCAGGATACAGCAAGTGGAGCCTGGATTCTTAACAAAATAACATTAATTCTATTTATATTCAAAATGGGGAACACTGCATGTCCTATTTCTATTTTGGCTCTGAATATGTAGTATAATTATGCTTTTGGTAATCAGTGCTAGAAACAATCTCTTCAACATTTACTTCAAGTGTATAGTTTGCAGGGTTTTGGTTTTTTTTCCAATAGAAATACTTGCCAGGGTTTATTCAAAGTGCGTTTGTAATGTAGACTAGTGTATTATAATTCTGTCCTATAAGCAATGTCCTGTTTTCTATAACAATACATTTTTCTGTTTCTGCATAGCTTAGATAATTGATTTGTTAGTGGAGAGGTTGTCAGAAAACTCATTTGTTTACATTCTACATTTTACATTTCCAATTATATGAGATAAAGTATTCTGGGATAGAGAAAGGTGGGATTTTTTATTTTTTAAGTATATTTTTTTTAATTTCCATTTGTTGAGTTTCATGGTTTTGCTTTTTATTTAAGCCTGTGATGCTTTTTCTAGAGGCACTATAAAAATCAAACTAACAAAACCCTAGTATGTTATTGAAGGAGGAACAAAGGAAAGTATCAGAAGAGTGGAAGAGTTTAAAAATCCTGGGAGAGAGGAGAAATTGATAATCTCTTGTCATTTCCTATTTGGCTGTTGTGAAATTTGTTCTTTGTAGCACAGAGGTTGAACAAAGAAAGTATTTTTAAGACCCTTGCAGAGGCTGTATACTCAAACAATGCAGATTATTCCACAGTGGCAGGTTTGTATCCCTGGTGAAGGAGACTGGTTGGAGCAGGATACGCTGCTGTTGCTCTGTCTTTTCCATTAGAGTGGGCTGCGGAAAGCTTTCCCTTCAGGGAGAGCTGACTCGAGCAGCCGACAGGGGTGAGGATTCTCTTTGCTAAAGGAAATGGCCAGATCATTTACAGCAAACATATCTGGCTTTCTGATACATTTTCCAGGAGTCATTGTGGAAGCTGCTGGCTTTAGGAGAAGACATGTCTAATAAAATATCTCCCTTGATCCCTTCTATGGATCATATGTTGTAGTGGCCTAGAATTTTAGAAATACATCCACTTAAACTCAGTAGGCAAAGCTAAATTAATTTATTGAGATGCCCAGTATCAAGAAAATAAACTTGTTTCAATTGTTGAAAAGAGATGACAGACTCAAGAAGGCAAAAGTTAGACAAGAAGATAAAAGAATAAATTAATCTATACCCAGATCCTATTGTTTGCATGATTTTGTATACCCAGTAGTAAATAAGAAGTTCTGACAGGCATTTCCACTTGTATGCATCAGCCCTGCAGATTAAGCAAAACCAGAATTTTAACAGGATGACTGAAAACCCCAGTGCAGTATCTGAGAACCTGGAAAGAGTAGAGCTTCAAACTCATTTTGGTAATTTTTAATGAGGATTCTGACTTTAACTGCTCAATGCCCAGACAGCATAGTGATGGATGTTTGTTTTTCTATGTGTCTTCCATTAAAACATGTTACAGACTAGCTGCTTATTTGAGTTGCATATGATTCCTGCAAATACTGCTTTGAAGTGTCTGAAAACAGAGGTCAAAACCAGCTGCTCCTATACAGTTCCTCCTAGATTCCTTTTGTAACTGTCCCCTGTACTGCTGCCTTTGGGTAGCCTTTGCCCTGTCCTGGATGAAGGAAGGATTGAATGCTGTGTCAAGTCTAGTAGTGAGGGAAGTGCTAGAGGTCTGTGCCCTTAATCCCACTGTTACTCCTTGAAAGAATTCTTGTCCTTTCTGACAGCTCGAAACCTTTCAAGTCAGACACAGTTACAAAGAAAACAAACTGAGTCTGTCACTGTTGGATACTGACTGATAGTGAGCTCTGCCTCTGCCAAAATATAAAGGTTAAGTGGCTACAAGCAAAATTTATTGATGAAGGTGATATTAAAACCACAAAGCTTCCAGGTGACCAAAAGGGACATAACTATCAGGGAAATGGCCCATTCCAGTTAGGTCCTGTTTGGCCTCCCCAGAGCAAAATTGGCAACATGGTGAGGAGTGGCTGCTTGGTGGCTGCGAGTGTGTTACACCTGCTTTTTCTGTGTGGGTCTGCTCTGGCTTCTTACGTGAGTTTGCCTTTGCCTTGTCTCTACACCAATGAAAGGAATTATTCCAGCTTTAAAAAAAAAAAAAAAAACCTCAACAAAGCTGTAAAATTGTGTTGCCTTTCACACCTAACAAAAAGTTCTAGTCAGATACTCTGAATCTTCTCCTGTAATTAATTACAAGGAAGGAAAAAAAATACAAGCTCTGTCAGCAGGAAGACAGGTGTATAAATGTAATCAGATGTTATGCAAACCATTTGATACATTTTTAAGTGCCAGTGGTTTGAATTCATTTGACAAGCATGTGAAATGCAAATGATCCTGCCCACACATTTTCAGAATAAATTAAAATACACTTAACACCATATTTGTTAGTCTTGTTCTAATGGGAAGCCTATGTGCTCTGAAGTGTGTATGTGTGTATTTAAATGGCATTGTTATTCCACCTGCTCAGAGCTGAATCACAGCTGGTTTCTAACCACTGTTCCATTTTTCCTAATTCAATGCCCTTCTTCTTTTAGGACTCAGTTAGATGTCTTGTCATTAAAAGTGAGCTTTACTTTTAAGATTTTTTGATAAAACATTTTCCTTGTGTCTTAGAGAGCTTCAGGTAAAGAAGTATTCTCTTCAAACCTGGCTCATTGTTCTCCTAGAGCTCTTTGAGATCCCAGAACAGAGGCTGAAAAACTGGCCAGATCCCCTTGAGGATAAGGCCATAAAAGTGTCCCTACACTTTCTGTAACTGAAAGCATGCAAATGTTTCTTAGTAGTCTTTCTTTCCTAATCGGAAGAGATTTTTGGAGTGCTATGAAGCATTTTGCCTCAATGTAATCATTCTGAGGACATTTGAAACCTGATAACTATTTTGTATGCCTTGAGGAAGCCATATAATGTATCTGGTAGCACTGCCTGTAAAGAGCTGTGTGGGCTAGGGGAATAAACAAAGGTCATAAACCTCAGTGTTTAATTTCCATCTCCACTCCTGCTTGTGACAGTCTTGTGCACATAAAATATGTAAAATTTTATTTAGCTGTCTCACAACCTCCCTCTTTCATGTTGATAAATATATTTTTGAAGGCCTGTAGAGTTTAAATTTTGAATAACAGAAATACGTAAGGCAGCATCCCAACGATTTTCACTATCAGATTCAGGATTAAAATCTTAATCTTTAACTTTTTTGTCCCCTGCCAAATCCAGTAGACCTCATGACCCACAGTCAATTAGTCTCTCCATCTTAAGAGGCTAATAATGTTTGTCCTCAAAGGAGATTTGAGCTGCATTTTCTTTTTCTGTACTGCATTTTGAATGTATTAGTTGGATTTAGATGTGACCTAATGTTCTTTTAGGGTCTCTTTTGAGCCCAAACATGTGTAAAGGTTCAGAGAGGAACATTTCTGATTCTGGAAGAATCCATTCTGATTCTGATTCTGGAAGAATCCCAAAGTAATTCAATTTCTACAAGTAGATTTCTTCCCTTGTAACTTTCCACCATGCCCAAGTTCTTTAACACCATTTTGAAAATTAACACGTTCTGGACTGACATTTGATTTCATGTCTTTTTTTTTTAATTTGTTTTAGGTGCTTAAGTCCCATTGCCTCTTTTCTACCTGTTTTGGTTGTCATATTACAATGGATATTTTAGAAAATTGAAGTAGCAATTTTCAAACGAATGGCCTTTAAACTTTGGTGTGTTTCTTAGATCTCTTAAAATTCTTCAGAAAGCTCGCATGTGCTGCTTTATGTTTTGAAAAAAGAAGTCATAAGTCATCATATTGTCCTTTTTATAAGTGTATGTAAAGTGAAATATCATCTGTATGTATTTAATATTTCATGCTTTCCAAGTTGTGAAATTCATCTGTCTGTGTTGAGTCATTAAAAAATTTCATGAACTGATATCTATTATTGTTTGTTCTGTTTAGAATATGGTTGGTTTTGTTAAATACAATATTTATTTTTGCCCTACAAAGCCCTGATAGGCATCATGACATAGAAGCTTCTAATTTAACTCTGTTTTGAATGCATTTTTCTTACTTTATGTATCCGTCTAGGTTGCTTTTACAGTTCTGTTTGATTTAGAAGCTCTTCTGAAGATCTGGTGTTTGGGTTTCACAGGATACATCAGCTCATCTCTTCACAAGTTTGAGTTGCTGCTTGTAATTGGAACCACTCTTCATATTTATCCAGACCTCTATCACTCTCAATTTACGTATTTTCAGGTATGGTCAGCTACTTTTACTTTTTATCCTATATACCATATTAAATCATTACCCATCCACATTTCACACAAATTTCAATTTTATCACAGTATTGGCTCTTTTTGAGAATAACTTTAAAGTAACAAATCTCTCTGGTTTTGGCTATGTTCATTTGGTAGATTTACAGAAATAGGACCCTTTCTAACTCTGCTGAGAAGTCCTTTCTATAATCAATAACTTCTGTTTCTTACCTGAGCTGCACTGTTCAGTGAGTTCTGAATTAGTTTCTTCACTGTGCTGCATTGAGCCTTGACCTTGTATACAGCTGTTTGCAACACCACCTTCCTGTAGTGTCCACCACTACTTTCCTGGCCGCTCTCCCTGAGGCCTCAGTTCACTTGCTGTTGCTTCTCCACACCTTCATCTCTGTGGAGTCACATGCCTAACTAAGGTACTGTGGGTCTTCTGAGGTAATTTCAGAATCGTCTTATACTTGGGTTTTATAGCTCTCCAGCCATTCCTTATCTAGAGGAAAAGAATGTTTAGTGAGGCTCTTCCTGCATTTTCAGTTTGGGGAAGAGCAGGAGAGAGAGACAAAAAAAACCTGATTAATTCTGACTTCTGATTCTTCTTGTCAGCCAGCCCAACCAATTTCCAATTCATCCTCCGTGAAATGCTTAATGTTGTTTCTGTTTTGGTGGAAAGCACTGGGATTCATTAAGTGTTGTATTCTACAGTGCTAAAGAAAGGGGGGTTTTAAGAATATATACATTAAAGGATTCATATCTGTCCATTATTCAGCAATGGATTGGCGTGGTGAATAGCTAATACTCAATAAAGGCAAATAATAAATCATCAGACAGAATCCTGTCAATAAATGTGATTAGTTACAGTGACACATAATGTAAGTATGGGTACAGTATGAGGGAAGCAGTCTCCCCAAGTATGGGTTGAAATAAAATGGCCTTTTCAGATTTCTGCAAATGTCATCCTGTATGTTTTCTAAATGGTTCTGCAAACCTGCTCAAGAAAGCTTTCAGGATGAAAAAATCTATTTTGTTTTCATTTGCAGACTTTTAATTCATTATAGCTTTGATTTTGCTGTCCCAATATGTAGAATGTTGTTATTGAGTGCAGCATGATGCATCTGAGGTGCACTCTGCTGTCAAAAGTGCACGGGGAGTGTAGCTGGGAGCTCTCAGATAAATCAGTCAACAACTTAGTTAATAATTGCTCCATATTTATTAAGACATATTCCACTTATGACTGGTGGTTCCTTTGTAAGAATTTTCAGTATAAATTATGAATGTGTTGGATGAAATGGGTGACATTATCACTACTAACTCAAAGGATTAAAAGTATAATTAATATGTAGGCAAAGGCTGATAATAATAAGTCTTTTCTTTTTAATGGATTTAATTAGTTATGTGGAGTGGTGGTGGTAGTGGTGTTTTTTTAATTATGCTTTTATGACAGAAAATTTCAAGATGTGATTTTTTTTTTCCAAAATATATGACAGACATACATTTTACAAGCAGAAACACCTGCTACACTGAAAGATTTGGGTTGTATTTTGCAATCCAAATCCCCTAAAAGGCAAATGATTGGAAGGTTGCAGAATACCTTTGATGTCAATGTGTAAAGTATACACCGTACTCCTCCACAGTTAAGTTCTGGGTGAGCTAGATAACACATTTTCAAATCAACCGAGGTCAAAAAGCCTTTTTCACATGAATACATCTTGATGTTAGGCAGATTTCCAGGCATTTAGGTGTCCATGATGACAGGGTAAATGTGTTCCGTGTCAGCCAACAAAACAGATTACTTGAAAACGGAAGTCGTTCTTGACACATTCCAGGATAGTAAGCAAGAATTATTGTTTGGCTTGTCTAGTCCTCCTTGCACACATTTCAGTTTGCATTATTCATAGGTCTATATCATTACCTTTTGCCAACACATCATTCAGTCTTTACTACATTGACTACTGTCCACCATCCCACCTATCTTTCTTGTATTCACTGTGCATTCATTCAAGACACTTCACAAAGCCCTCTGTGAAAGACAATAGCAAAGGACTGTTACATGACTGTAATCTGTAGGACATAAAATTAGTGGAGAAATGACAGATTTTGTGTGTTGTTGGAGAAATCTGTAATGAACCAGCATAAAAGGGAGAGATTTAAACAGAATTTAACTTATACTGGACTGAATAGATGGTATTGTATTTGTGCTTGGGGAAAATACTGCTGAGTCATTTTCTGAATAACTATTATCCCTTGCAGGAGATGTGGCCATTATTTGTAACAAAGCTGTGATTCCTCTTTTGTATTATTCATTTTGATTTGTTTTTAACATACTTATATATTTAATCCAAATAGTGCATCTTTTACAGCTCCTAAATCTAATACAATTTGCAATCCAATTACACAAAATGCATAAATGTTCGTTACTATGTACTTTTGCTAGATTCAATTTGTAACCTAATGAAAATAAATGAAGAAACCAAATAGTATCAATAAGATTAGTATGTTGCTTAAAGGTCAATTAAAGTTCCCCAAAGAAAGGAGGAAAAAGTAAAGCAGATAATTGAGTTTGTCTAAAACACCACTCAGAATACCAACTTGCGTAAAATCTTGCCTGTACTAGAGTTGGAACTAGTATTGATAGGAACAGAGCTAACATTTATACACCATGAGTAAATCTTGTAAGTAAGAAGGTACCATGTTTACATGCTAATAGTACTTCGAAATCTCACTCATCTCACTGTCTGCCTTGGTAGCCAGTTTCATGCACTCAGAATATATGTAATGTAGCCACAGTATTTCAATATGAAAGAAAGGACTTTATCTCACCTTGTGCTAATGTTGTGAAAGTTAAGCTCTCTAGTGTAACCTCTGAATCTGGGACCCTTGTTTTCGCTTGGAATAAGTTGCTCTGTTGAGTTGACCCTCTCTGTCTCCTCTTTTGTAGTTAAATCCAGATGACAAGCATATTCTGCATACCAAATGGGTAGGGAGATGAGCTTCATGTGAAATCCAAAGGTGTACGTTATTAGCAAGCAAGTTCTTAGCATACAGTGAACTCAATGTGTGAACAACTTCTGTCAGACTTATTTTCTGTCCAAAAACAACATAGTAATTATATTTGATTTGTGCATGAGGTCAGCCAATAATTGCACTGTAATTCCTACCTTTCAGTTTCAATATGATCCTTGTGGAAATCCAGGTGAGACCTTGGAATAGAGAGTCTTTTTCTTCCTAAGAACTGCAGAATCTCAGTTGCCCTATATGCCGCTTGTCTGTTGTCTTCAGCAACTACTGTTGCTGCCACTGCCTCTTGTTGATACTGATGTTCATGTCACTGTGTCAACATCAGTGGCAGAAATAGGACAATCAGAGCTATCAGCAGCTCTTTCAAGGTGGACTCAGTGGTGAGCGGGTCAGGAGTTCCACACAAGATCGAAGTTTTGCTATCGCTACTGAGAGGTGCCAGATATGTCAGGGGCAAACAGTGGTGTTGTGTGATACTGAGTTTCTCTGATACCAAAAAGCATCACCCAAAATTTCCCATGTTACACATGATATGAAATGACAAAATGCGTTCATTACCAAATTTGCTAGGTTACGTGGTATGTAATGCCAAACAGTTTTGCCTCAGGTCACTGAAATGGAAGGATGATCTGTGGAAGAAGACTTGGCAGCTCTTTATGTGAATATGTAACCTGGCGTAACAAACATCACAAAGTCAGAGGAATCCAAATTGGAAGTGGCCTTTCAAAGCCATCTCACCTCTCCCTCTGCTCAAAGCAGAGTTTTGATCAAAGACTGTTCAGGACCCAGTACATTTAGTATAAAGATGAATTTTTAACAGTGATGATAATCAAACAGGAGCCATTTACCTAGCACTTTAGTAGATTCCCAGTTGCTAAATCTAGGCCGATGTGCTTTGACTCCTGCCTGGAGCCATTCTTATGTTTGGTAACACTCTACAAACCTTTGTTCTCTAATTCCACATTACATTCAGATTTACTGTCTGTGGTGTGTTTTGCCTATGTCTTTGCTCCCTTTGTTACCCCAAAGCTGGCTTTACCCAATTGCATTTCTGCGATGAGTCTTCATGATTGGTGAGTTGACTACAGCCTTGGAGACCTTAGGTCGTCCCTTGCCTGTACTATCATCTCATGCCTGTATACCTCAATGCTACTTATATTCCAGGTGTTGTGGTTTTAATCTAAAACACTTGTCACCTGTTACAAGTGGTGACAACTTGATATTTATTGGTCTATAAGGCTGCAGGTCCCTTTTTGGCCATGAATGTCTGATATTTGAAATCATTGATTAATGTGATAATGAAATTATTGCATTTTTCTCTTTATTTGCAGGTTCTTAGAGTAGTTCGGCTTATAAAGATTTCTCCTGCTTTGGAGGATTTTGTGTATAAGATCTTTGGACCAGGAAAAAAGCTTGGGAGTTTGGTAGTATTTACTGCCAGCCTTTTGATCGTCATGTCAGCAATCAGTTTACAGATGTTTTGCTTTGTGGAAGAACTGGATAGATTTACAACCTTTCCAAGGGCAAGTATAAAAAGCACTGATTACTCATTGCTTGTTGCTATTTTCTTATCATGGATATTTTCTTACCATTGATGGCAGAGTTGGCAGTGCTTGGCTAATGATTGAACTCAGTGATCTTTAAGGTCCTTTCCATCCTAATGATTCTGTGATTCTGTCATGGTTTAACCTGGCCAGTAGCTAAACATCACACAGACACTTGTGAAATCCTCCCCCTGCAGTGGGATGGGGAGATGATTGGGAGGGGGAAAAGTAAAATTTCTGGGCTGAGATAAAGACATTTTAGTAGGACAGAAATGGAATGGGAGACAATAGTGATAAAAGAATTGGAATATGCAAAATCAGTGGCTCACAATGCCACTGCTCACTATATGTTGACTGATGCTCAGCCAGCTTCCAGTTGCAGCCCCTAAGCAGCTGTGCCTCTAGTTTATACACTGACCATGATGCCATATGGGATGGGATATCTCTTTGGTCATTTGGGGTTAGCTGTCCCGGCTGTGTCCTCTCCCAACTTTTTGTGCACCCTCAGCCTGTTCACTGGTGGGGTGGGGTGAGAGGCAGGAAAGGCCCTGACTCTGTGCAAGCACTGCTCAGCAGCAACTGAAACATCAGGGCATTATCAAAATCATTCTTATTTTAACTCCAAAATACAGCATTGTACCAGCTAGTAGGAAGAAAATTGGCTCTATCCCAGCCAAAACCAGGACAGATTCTATCATATTTGTTATTACATTAGCAGTCATCCTTTCCTTCTCATAAACATGAAGCAGTTTATCTCCATATGTATACTTAAAAAAATTGTATTTTCTGGGTGTAATAGTCTTCCGGTAGTCCTTCTGTAGTGAAAGTCACCTTTCCATGAGATAGATATTCTCTTTCTGCTGTCAAGGAAACATAGAGAAATTTTTCCTATGCACCACGATGATGACACAACACAGCACATGGCTTAACAGTACTCTAGCATGTTACAGGAAAAGGATTCATGTCCACAGGCATGAATATTAGCCTGAGAATTTATATAAAACATGTCTACACATGATTTATATCTTCGTATTATGGAAGTGGTTGTTCTTGATTTGTTCAGGAATGCTGTTTTTACACAGAGTTATAAGACCTGTCTGCATTGACAAAATAAGTGTTTGCCTTTTGGGTATAAATAATGGTTATTTATTGGCATCACGTTAATTCAGAACAGAACATTGAAAATCAGTGGACATTGGAGCTAATGTATTTATTGAAGCACACTGTTCTGAATGAAAATGGTGCAATTTCTTTAATAGTGGATTAGACTGAGTGTACATGGAGTGCTTCCAGTGACAATTTATTTGTTTCTGTCATTCCAGTTTGGTTATCCAATGTATCTATTTCAGTGAAAGTGCATTGGTTGGAACAATTAAATAACAATGAATAAGGCAGCCTCAAGGGTCATGCATTTAGCGAACAAAATGACTAAACAACAATTTGTAATTACCAACCTGAACTTGATGTATGGGAAGCTGGCCATCAAGTGTGAGAGAAAAAATGCTTACCCACAGGGAATAATGTAACACCATGCTTTCTGTTTTGGAAAACGTGCTTAGAAAAGCAGCCAGTAGAATTACATATTCAGTATAATTCATTAAAAGCTGAAGAAAACAAAACAAAATAAAAAATTAAACTTAAGCTTTCCTAATTAAGTCAGGTGTTTTAATCAGGGGTCTAAACCATGTTCTGTGCTCAATTCCCATGTCCAATTTCGGAAAAAAACTTCCAACTGCAGGTTTCAAATCACCATGGAATTTTGTTTTAGAATTATTTTATTATTTATGCAAAATGTCAGTGAACGTTCTGAAACAATAATGGTAGTATGATTAAAATAATACAGGACTGCAATCACCTGCACATTTTAACTAGGTAACTTGATATAAGCGTCTGAGAAAGATCCACTTACCATGAAAAATTAGCAATATAAATCAATACATTAATAAGGTTTAAGATTACTTTGAGCATTTTAATATGCTGCCATTTAAGCCTCAATGAGGGCTTCTAGCATATTGAACTTTAACAGGTATATGTAAATACTAAATACAAGTTGAACAGTAAGAAAATATTTTTTCCTCCAAAAAATTATACATTTTTTTACAAACAGAAAATGTCTTTGCTTGTCTCCTTTTTTTCTGATTTATGTTCTCAAAAAAGAGAAGAGCTGTTAGCAACAATAAAGGAATGTTTCAGTAACAGTGAATTAAAAATTTTTTAATACTTTTCATATGATAGCCAGAAGCAAGAGTATCTCATTATTTAATTTTTTTATTTGCATACATCTTGTTATGTTTGTTTCAGAAGTGTAAAATTTACAGTATGTGGTTTCTTTTTGCAATTTTTTAGTTAAGCATCTCTTCATAGGTTGAAAGTCAGTGAAAATTTTGTACTCAAAATTGTGATTATCGGTGTGAAATAGTGGTATCCCTCTGAAAGAGTGTGTCTTCCTAGCAAAGGCTGGGAAGTTCTCGCTTTTTTGCCCTTAACAGAGATCACTGAATCAGTTTGCAATAAGACAATTATGATTATTTTCAGAACATAACTGAAGACATACTATGTAACATACAAGATGATATGAAGTATGCAATACGAGAATTTGCTAAGATAATTTTTTAGGAGCTTACCCTCAAAGAAGAATAAACCTTAAATAGCCAGGAGTGTTATTCTGAGTTTTTTCAGTTAAAATACGGAGAGGACAAGCATGATGACAAAAATGGTGACACTAGAGGCTAAATTTTGAGTTTGTACATTAAAGTGCTTTCTACACTGAAACAGACAAAACCTAAAATCATTTTCAAACTAAGTGCTTTGTAAGAAGGCACAGTATGGGTTTTGGAACAAATAGACCTCCTCCTTTTGCTAATGCCTCTAAATTGCATGTTTTCACATGGTTTCCTGATGACAATCAATAGGCATAAGCTCAGTGTTGCCATAGCTACTAATTTCACCCTTCTTTTTGGCCATTACAACTTGCCAAATGGACTGGCTTTCTCTCTAATACTAAGTATAGAAATATAGACGTTTGCTTTACTGTTTTTAACCGATCTGCCGTCTCTTATTTTTGCACATTTCCTTGGTCTGCACATATTGAGCCATGAGGAAGGACAAGGGTAGCTAGGCTCCCTGAAGAAGGAATGGGAGGGGGAAGCTGTTCACAGGCATAGGTGTAAGGTGACTGCTAAGAAAATTCACTGTATGGAGAACAAAACACAATGTCTCTGACTTCCATGCCCTGGTTTCTTTTGGAGTTTGGGGCCATGTGCTGACTGCTCTGTGTCTCAAGTTACAAACTTGGGAATGCCGCCCTTCTTTTAAATGGGTCAACACAGGATGAAAATCAGGCCCAGTTGATCTCAGCCACAAAAATCCCCCAGTTTTCACAAAACTAAGTCTCTGCTCCTAGCTTTGAGCTTGGAGAAAGTTCAAGATGTGAAATGTTAGTTCAATCTAAGTAATGCCCATTAAGAAAGAGATGAACAGTATAGTCTTAATTCTCTGATGCAGTTAAAATCTCAGTATCACTGCCACATTTTTACAGAATGGCTACTCTTCTCTCAGGGTGTTACTGAGCCCTCATGACTGTGTCAGAAGGAAAAACATACATTTTGACTGGTAGAACAGCTTGCAAGGATGTTGCAATGTCCTAAATCACATTAACTTAATTTGCAGAATTAATCCCAGTGATTGTAGAACTGCTTCTATGAATTAGTCCAGTGGAATTTGGTCCCTAAAATTTTGTGGACAAGCACCAGTTAAAAGACAAGTACATTATAACTGTAAGTAGTAATTTGTGTGGCACCACCCCTGTAACAGTTGGACAAAATGTCAGAACTGGCACTTTGGCTCACATATTCTACCAAACCTTTGCCAGTCTTCCACTATAAATAAAAAGGTAGTTTGATTTCCATCATCAAAACAGCTCATTAAGTAATAGGGCATAAATACTCAAAGAAATTGACAGTCTTTTCTATAACACAAATTAATTCAGAAAATCAGTATTAGCATAAATTTCTAAGTCTCGTCTTCACAGATGTTGATTCTGTCAGCTAGTTGCATTTCAAATTAATTTTAAAATAAACAGTGGGAGGTACACCTTTCAGCTAAAAATAACTTGCTCCAAAGAAGATTGCTTGGTGCAAAGCACATATTCATTGTGCACTGCCTTATTTACTTGAAACTAATTTTTTCTCATCTACTAGACTTTAATGTTATAATGGAATGCTTAAATTATATTGAAAGGCCATTTTATAAAACTGTATGCCTTATGGACAACTGGTTTGGATGGAAGATTAAATTTTTTTAATATTAAAAGAATGTCTCCTCCACATTAATCTCTTGTATTAATGAGGGGTCCACATGGTATTGAAGGTATTTTTATACCTTGAAGAATTAAGTAAAAAACGTATTCTTTCAAAGCGGTAAGCTATGGTAATTCAGTGTGATTCAAAAGAAAGGATACTGCGCTGGTTCATTTATCCACTTCCTAAGGTGTTTTTAAAGCCAGCAGTGGGCTGTATTACTTAATACAGTGCCCACCTTGGCCTTCAGCTAGGAGTGCCACACCAGTCAGGTGTGATGGCCACTGGCTCCAAAGGTGCTCTGAGTGCGGGCAAACAATGGCTGCCTGGTTTAACTTCCACTCCCCATTACAAAAGGAACCTGAGACCCAAAAAGCAGTGCTCCACGCTGATGGGGTCCTTGTCTTCTTCACCGTAAAACACAGAATATAAAGGATGTAAAGGAGATGTAAAGGAGGTGTAAAGCAGATGTAAAGGAGGCTGAATTTTCTGCTTGTTTCATGCATGCTCAGCTGGCTACAAAAGGCCTCTCCTGGATAAAGATCCCAAATGTTTCTTTCTCTGCATGTTGCGCGTGGGGAGCAAATGATTTTTTTATGAGGATGAGAATTAGTAATGAGTTTGTAATTTTGTGCAGTGGAGAGTCTGTGCACATGTCTGGAAGGGGGCACTCATTTGAAGGGAGGATCTGGCTACAGTTTGGCAATGTGCTGTTTAAGACCAAGATTAATGGCAGAAACATGAAGCAGAGGGCACTGTGCAAATTTCAGTCCTTATGCTTGGCCTCTTTGAATACATGACATGCCAAAGACTTTAGCAACCCCAAAGAATTTACAGAAAAGTAGTTGCAAACATTTTTCTCTGCTGCGATATTAAATTGAAGTCTCCCACAGGTTTTTTTTGCCAGCAGCTTTAAAAATTAATTAGAACCATTTCATTGTTTCCCAAGCATGTAAGTTTGTATAGCTACATTTTTAGCTTTTGCAGCACAGATTTTGGCTTAGGGTAAGTTGATGTGAAGGGCTGTCTGGGTACTGTTTTCTCACAAGTTAGACAAGAAGAATCCTGTTCCCTTTTTGCCAGCATATTAATGTGTTAATCTGCTGCTGCTGGGCACACTGTGCACAGACCTAATATATCCTTGTAACTGTGTTAACATCTTGAATCCTAGGAATCCTATTAGCTGTAAGCTGCATTGTTAATGTCTTCAGTTTCTAACACTTTTTTGTTAGGCATAAACTTCAGTAAGTTACCAGCTTTGATCCTTGATCTGGAAAGAGAACACTTTCAATGTCAGGCAAAAGAAGAAGAAACTTGTGCAGTAGTTTGGCCTCACTGAGACAGTTGACTATCAAGATACACCTTTCACTTTGATACAATACTCAAACTTCTGTTTCCTCAGCATTCTGCAGTCCTCAGTGTCTGTGTAGGGTGTACATGTCACAGTTACACATTGCTCCTGTTGAGTTCAATTCTGGCCGGTGCTGTAGGCTCCAGCTGAAATTTCAAACGTGTCTGGGTTCTAGGCTTATCTGCTTTCAAATGTTCCTATTGCTAAATAAAGTCGTTTGAAACATTCCCATTATTTCCTCTGGTTTTGACATGTTTACCTGGTCTCAAGGAATTTGAAAATGTTATAGGAGTAGTTCCACAAATAATGCTATTTAGAAAATATAGAAAAGAGTCTGGCTGAATCAAGCGTAGGTACAGAGACCTTGCCGTGTGTTGGTTAGGCTCATCTGTGGAGTGCCTAAAACATTTCTACTATAAAGAAAATGTAAATGTATAGTCATATTTAATTATAATGTGTTATAGATATATTTATTAAGAGGTAACATGGAAGAAAAAGCATAATCAAAAAATCACAATACAGTATAACATTCAAAGCAATAATCTCTGATGCTTAGGATATTTATCCTATTTATTCAGCCCTGAAGGAAATCAAAAGGCTCTTTGTATGGGCTAATGAAGCTAGGACTATGTTACAAATTGCAGATAACAGTTCTGTCAAAGATCAAGATATTTATTTCTCCTTTAGCTCATGAATAGCCTTTTACTTGGCTTTAAAAGTTAAATGCATTTCTTAATATTTTATAAAGCAAACCAAAACAGGTGTTCTGCTCTGTTAAATCAACTTTAGGAGTGTGACAATAAAACCATTTAAGTATAATTTGTTAATATGCTTGCAGTTCTCTTTCTTGCAGGCATTCATGTCAATGTTTCAGATTCTCACACAGGAAGGATGGGTGGATGTCATGGATCAGACACTGAATGCTGTAGGACATATGTGGGCACCAGTAGTTGCTATTTATTTTATACTATATCATCTTTTTGCTACTTTGGTAAGTTCTCACTTGCAAGTGTGCTGTGCTTTATTTAATTTTGAATTACTCTCATATCTCTTGTTTTACATATTATTCTTAGCTAGCTAAAACTAATTGTGATGCTAATTTTCAGCATAGAAGGCTTTAGGATTAGTTTTTTGATGTGGTGGAATTAATTTACCCTTCAGCCATGTGACACAAGGTGGTAGCCTTTGTCTGGTGTGAGGTGTTTTTCTTAGATCCAAGACATTGCTAGACTAACAATATAATAGTTATCTGTCTTGAACCTTCACAGCTCTAATGATTGCAGATTTAAGCAAGTGATTTTATTTATCATGTGGAAATCGTCTCCTCAGCTTTCATTTCATTCTCTTTGCAACAGCAATTCAATGACAAGTCTAAAATCTTAAGATATAAACACTTAACCAGTCATCCCTACTGTCCTGTTGCCTGATACAAAATCAGTGGATGAAAAATACATTATATAGTATATCAAACAATAAATGATGAGAACTAATACAGCAGCTCCTGCATGTAAACAAAAATGGTGATTATATTTTTTTTTAAAAAACAAACTACTTTTTTTCTGTATACATTTCAAATGGCATTACTACATTGTTTTATAGAGAAAATGGGAAGGAAAACATCTCTTTGGTTTTCCTGTATCAGTAAGGGTTTGGTACTTTATTTGAATACTAACACAGAGGAAATACCACAGTCAGAAAAATAACCATTTTATGCACCCTTAATTCACTCCAACTATTGCTCATTTGTATTTTCCATTCACTGCAGGTTTTGATGCACTTACTTTTATTTTCACTTTCTTCATTCTATATTATTTTTTTGTTCAGATGTCTACTTAAATAAGGTACTAACTGTATTTATACAACCTCCACCAGCTTCTATCTACTTCTTTTACTTCACAGCATATCCCATTTCGCTTCTACAGAATGAATAATCGGACTACAATTGTAGGTGCAATGGATTCCTTCATAGGAATTGAAAACTTGACCACTTTATAAATGGCAATAAAGTGCATTTCATGCTCTTAGAACTGCTTAATCAAATTAAAGTATACATTATTAAAGTATAAATGAAACAAATATATGTACCAGGAGATATATAGGAATGTAATTTGCTCACAAGGGTCAGAAAATACAATTTTTCATGCTGGAATGATCTGTAAAACTCCTTGGGAATTGGGGCTATAAAGCGAAAGGGAAGTGAGTTTTTGGTCATGGATTTGAAAGCAGTTACTGGTAAGAGAATCTTACGGATTTTTTTTGATTCTTCATCAAGAACATTTTCTGATCAGTAATTCATTTCTAGCTCTTAGATGAGTATTAAACAAGTCCATAAAGTAAAATAGTGTCAAGTGACCTCTCTGCTAAAAATTCACATCTTAATTGGGAATTAAATTAGCTGGAATTTTAGTGTTCTACTTTATGTTTCATATTTTGAGTCATCTGGGATTTCTGTTTGTTTACTGAAAGCACTGATTTTGCTAGGAGCGAAGTCACTTTTCAGTACACCATCCTTAGTCCTTTTGCAGGGAATTTGCATTTAAATGTACAGTCCTTGCTTTGCTTCATAAGGGTGACGCTTCTCATTCACCTATGCAAATTCTACATGAATGAAGAAACCCTGAAAAGACAACTTTGCAGAATTATCTGGGTTTACGAAATTGTTAGTTTCAGTTATAAGATCTTCTTCAGATCTTGGAACAGAAAACTGTACAGGACAGAGTTGTCTGTAGGCAAAAGAAATGTAAAAGAAAATAACATGGAACTGGTAAGGGAGCATGAAAACGGTTGAGCTGCTGCTAAAACCAAAAAGAAGCATTCTAAGAATAAACAGCCATCAGTGAATAACAAGAGTAAAGTCAAATGAAGAAATTACTTTCACCAGCCAGAAGAGGGGTGTCAATTAGAATTGAGAATGATAATTGCAGGCATTTGGCATAGCAGACTATAGAGACTTGAAAAGAAATTAATAGGTTCCACATTGGAAGGCAAAGAAAAATTTAAGCTCAAAAAAAGCTCCCTCTTTTGGAAGCGAGGACTGTTATTAGATGAGATGGTAGCAGAGGAAGTTAAACAAATAACAAGTTTGCAGTTAACTTTTCTTTTGTGGTAAATTGTCTTTGGTTCTTGTTGAAAAAAAGCAAAAAGGGAGTTAATGAAAGGCTTGCCTTGATACATATCAGTGCATGAATCAGCAAGACTGTAAGGGGTGATATATTTAATGAGGACTGTACTTTTTAGTGTGGAACTGTACTTTCTTAGCTGGTATGCTTTGAGCAGCAGGTACTGGAGTATCATAGAATGTACAGGATATTTGAAGAAGGAAAACACCGTACTGTAAAATCTTGACAGAATTACAGAAAAACTGTTCATTATCAGCTAGGGATCAAAGTAGTTTCTATGTGACAACCCACTCTTAAGGCAAAGAAGTACCTAAGATTCATAAATGCTTGTTGGTCAAAAGGAATGACAATAGTCAGAGGGTCCACAAGCGATCAGAAAGTCTTGCTTAGCATGGAAATTAGTATGTTAGTCCCTGATTTACTACATAAGCACACAGCAGTGGGTTTTAGACAAAGGGGTAGGGTGAAAGGGAAGAGAGATACTAATGAGGTACAGATGAATGAAAGAAAGAGAGACAGAAAAAGAGAGAAAAATCCTGTTTCCAGCATTGATCCAGCTGGGGGGATGCCAAGCCAGGTTTCAGCATCGATCCAGCAGCATCAGTCTGGCTCATGAGATGTCCAGGATCCTGGGGGTGATTATCCAGATAGTAAGTGTGGATCCAGCCATGTCAGTGTGGCCAGTGGGATGTCCGGGGTACTGGAGGGTGCCGCCTGGGCTTGAGGGGGAACCTTTTTATGGACAGGTTTCTCTCTTTCTATGCTAATTAATTATCATGTGCAGTCTGTTCTTTCAGGCCTTTCTGGAAATGGGTTAGAGGGCTTTGGGGATCTTTGGTGGTGTCAGTCCCCCCTGTAGTCCAGGCCCATGTCATGCACATGTCCGTGCCAAGTCATTCTTGGTCTTGCACTCTACTGTGTTGTGGTTTTAGCTTGTGGAAAGTGCTGCTCTATCTCTGCCTTACCCCTCTTCTCCAGCCAAACATTGTTCTTTCTCACGGCATGTTGATACCATTAGTCCTTGGTTATTACCAGCAATTCTTGTCTGTTATTACTCATAGATGGCTCCACAGTCATCCAGTTATCGGTGTTTGAGGCATACACATTCACCCCTTCTTCTGGGAATTGAGAGCTCAGAAGGATCTCACTTTGGACCACTGTTTATAGGATTGTTGGAGTGGGCCTTAGTCATAGTAATTTCCCATGCTGGCCACAATTTAAGTCAGTAACTTTCTCTGAAGTTCACTGAGGTACTTTGAATATAAGGGAGGTCCATAAAGTAAATGAGTGTCAGGTGGCTAAAAAGTTGCACCTTAATTGAAAACCACCTTATCTTTACAAGATGTTTTTGGTCTTAGCTTTGTGTTTCTTTGTATAATAACAATAATAATAATGTTATTTCTCATTGATTTCATTTTCTCTTCATGTGATGTACATTTTAATGAGTATATTGTTAAACATATATAATGTATTGGTCATCAAACCTAAAATTCAGCAGTTTTAAACTCATACTAATTGTATGGTAAGATAAAAAAACCATTTACTACTTGCAAAATGGCTAGCAGATAAATAGTAGCAGGTGATACTAGTTTAATATGTCAAAGGCAAGAATCCTGTTTACGTCAGCAGGGCTGTAATTTTTTATTCATGTTATTTTCTTAAGAAAAATAAGATAAATGTTAACAAATCCTTTACAATTGTTTTGTAGATTCTACTCAGCTTGTTTGTTGCTGTTATTTTGGACAACTTGGAACTTGATGAAGATCTAAAGAAACTTAAACAAGTAAGAACATGTTTTTATTGTCCTTGAAAGTATTTTTAATAAAACATTACTTTACTGGTTTTTTGTATGGCAGAAGATGTGAAACATCTTCACCACAATGAGAAAAATAGTACATGTGGAAGCAAATAGCAATATTTTCTTAGATAGTTTACTATTGCACAACCTTAAGAAAAAATGAAGATATCATAAAAGAGATGTAGAAATATGGTTTAATATTCAATAAAAGTCAATTTAGATACTGTTGTAATTAAAATAACTTTAAAATCATAGCTGGGCCATCTTTTTTCTTATAAACTAGTGAAAGATATCTCTGCCCATGCTTTGCGAGCACAGCACAGCTCCACTGCAGGGAGAGTACAGGGAGAGGGTCCAGAGTTAGGAAGCAGTAGAGCACACTCTGGGCAATGTGTTCGGGGAGGGCTCAAGGTTCTTGGCAAAGTTAACTCTCTTGATTGATTTTCCTCATTTGGGGACCAAGAAGTCATTCTCTCATGCTTGAAACCCCAAATGTCAATCACATAAAACAAATATAAGTAGAGAGTTCACGCTGGCCTTTCTGACCCTGTGCACAAACCACCAGAGAGGAAGCATATTTATTTAAATCGATATGTAGCTGTGCTTTAATCTGTACAGAGAGAAGCAAAATCATCAACATTTCCCTATTTCATGAATGGAATAGCATGCACTAGCACGTGGGAACTTCTGTAATATTTGGCTTATGGCCATCATTTGCTGGTTTTGTTCATCTTTCATATGCATCAGCAATTGTCACAGAATTGCGTTCTTTCAGTTCTTGAAAACTAATCACCCAGACAATTGAGATATTTTACATTGAACTGACATGACAATGTTATATACTTTTGTCTTTATAGAATACAATGCAGAAATCAATACTGCTTTTGCTGTTGCAGTATTAAATATCTATGTACAGCAAACTTGAAATAAGTTAAAAGGACAAATATTTTCTGCCTTAATGAAACACAAATACTGGATTTCAGTTGATCAACTTACATAAATGAGAGATCTTACAGATGATTTGGGATGGTGGGACAGTCTTGAGTATGCAAACTGAATAGGCCAATCAAGGGCATTCATTTTTCTCTTTAGCAGTCTCAAGAGGTAAAATGATCTGAAATGAAAATGTCTTAGATGTATGGTAAGCAATGTCATATCATACTGATAATCTTACAGGAAATTTTTCGTACTGTCTGCATGAGATAAGAGCACAAATCAATTTTCTGAAGTGAAGAGCTTAGGATATGAAATCCAGTGGCTTTTCTGTGAAATGTGGCATCTTTGATTCATAAACCACTTCAAAACTCTACATCTTTGCTTATTAAATAGCAGCAGCACAGCCTTGTGCTTCAGCCACCCACTTTGGAGGTGGTGATCAAAAAGAAGTAACGAGAGGCCACCACTAGCAATGCTTGCCATGTTTTGGTCTGAAATCTTGTAAGCCTGGTAGGAATTCTGTCTCTGTGATAGCAGTAGGGAACACTTAAAAGGCATAAATATAATTTTTTAAAAAAATCTTTCAACTTCATAGCTTTCAGACTGCAGCACCATAACTACATGAGAATGGTGCTGGGCCAGAATAAAACTGTTGCCTCAGCCACCAGACCTTCTAGCTACCATGCAACTGACAGACTGTTTCCATGACTCAAGTGGGCATTTAACCACAGCAGAGCACTTTGCCATTGGACATACCGTCTGGGTTGACTTGCATAATGGTATATGGATTCTGCATGCATTATAATGCATATTTTACACCACTCTAGTGCCTAGAAATGTCCATGGTGGCTGATGCTGGTTCACTTGCACTTGAGCTTTTGAAGTGTTCTTTTGAACAACAGCATCTCTTTGAAGACTATCACTCAGTACTATTGAATGCATTCCCTTCTGGTATTTTATGCAAACAATGAATGTTATTCAAAGTGTATATTTTAAAATGCCTAAGGTGAAAGGACGGAAGGGGTCAGTTCCTGGAGCTCAATTATATGAGATTACTGGAATGAATGTACATCTGATTAGGTGTCTAGAACAGAAAACGTTTCCTGTGGCATGAAGGTAATGGTATCACAGGCTCACTGCTGATGGTGACTGCTCTAATGTGCTGAAATACTGGTTGTCTTATCTCAGAAGATAAAGCAAAAGGAGTTTTTCATTGAATGATATTTTGAATTCTCTACAAAAAAATGAACTTTAATGGGAAAGAGGATTGTAAGGTAATAGTTACGTTTTAAGCAAGACCATTTCTATAAAAAAATAAATCTGTATTGCTGCACAGGAAAATTTTCAACATCTACAATTAAAAGATGAATGGTGTTCCAAGGGAGGAGTCTAAAAATTCAAGCTGTTAATGTAAAAGACATTGAATGGTTGAAAATGGTGAAATTGTAATGCTCTCCATCCTTGGGGCTGTATTTTTTTCCCTCCCTTTACTGGCTGCAAAGCTCAAGTCCCAGGGCATTTTCAGATGATGAAATACTGAATGAATTTCTAGGAAGGAAGGAGAATATATTTGTGCCAGAAATCACACCTACCCAATAATCCCTTTTGAGCTGTGTTCTTCTTAATTATGATTTAATTTCTTTTCTAGAACTTGATAAGAAAAATTTTGTTACTTATCTTTCAGATTATTGGCAAAGGACTAATTAGTTAATATTGGCAATGTAGTCTAGAATGTAAAATGATATGTAAACACTTGCTATTCGTGTTGCTTTAGTAAATGTGTTTATATGTGAGTATATCAAAGCAAAAATGTGTTAAATTACTAGGAGATTCTAAGTAAGATTATAAAACAATGTTTTTAAAAGAAAGTAAAACTCTAGAATTAAATATGCCAGTGCAAATTTAGTTAAGGATTTATATCATTATTCAGTTTCTAATTACACCATTACATAATATTAATTCCAAAAGTCTGGCCAGTGCAAAGAGTAGATAGAGCTCATTTTGATAAACCACTAGTCCATTTATTGTACAGTGTGTGGTGTGATCCTGTGCATTATTTATTGCACAGTATTCAGGCTTCGCTGCAAAGTCAAAACTATTAATCTCCTTTATGTCTTTTTTACGGTACCCCTCATAAGTATGTAGAACAAACACAAAACTTGTAAAACATTAATTAAAGTGATTTACTTAGCAGCACAGGCACACATAAGAATAGACGCTGTTTTTCCAAGACACCATTCAGCTGGTTAAGAACACAATCATTCTTTGTATCCTTACAGCTCTATTCATTTGCAATGCATCTCCCATCCTCTGGATGTCTCATCCTCTCATCTATGTCTGCCATCATCACTCAAGTGAAAAGGGTTTGTACTGTAGCTTTTAGTCACCATCTATCTGTGCAATAAACTTGACCCTCTGCAGCAATACACACTGAGCCTAACACATTGCTTAGTCCCCATGTATGGCATTGGTCCTGCTCATCTTCCCATGGGGCCCTTTTCTCTGGTATTCAGTACATCAGTTATGCAGGTGATATCAAAGTTAGGCACAAGAAATCTGTCAGCTACAATCCTGACTTCCTTCTCGTTTCTGTCTGTCTTCTCCACACTCTCCCCAAATTATTGCCCCAAAGTTAAAAAGAAACTGAGAGGATTTCTTTGATGGCTTTTGCCTCTTGTGATAAAGTTTTGACTTTCTTTTTAGAAATTCATCACTCTTAACAGATCTTGAAGCATGACTTCCCTTTGCAGCTGCTTTTTTAACTTTTGCCATTATATTTTCCACATATTTACTGATTCTATTGTTACATATTTCTATCAATTTGCCTAGATACGAAGTCACACTGATTAGGTTCTCTAATTCTCTACCCTGAATCCCTTTTTTGAAGTCAGTCACACTTGCCACTTTCCTTTCCTCTCAATCCAGAGTTTATTTAGGTGACAAATTATCTACCGTTGCTTTATGTCAGCCTTATTATATCTGAGATCCTTTAGAAGTCTTGAGAGAGTGCTATCAGGTGTTGGAGTGTAACAAGTTGACCTTACGTCACTTATCTTCCAAAAGCTTTTCTCCTGACATTTTTGTAGAAGATAAGTCTTTGGCACAGTTTAGGACCTTCTTTGACCTTGTCTGTGGCCAGCACTGTTCATTTTAATTTCTTGCTTTGGTTTTATTTTTCAGAGCATACTCAATTAATAGTCTGTTGCTCTTTTAGACTTCCTGGTTTTTTATATCCTTAAAAGCTTTCTTATTAGATTTTAATTCTTTATAAACTAGTCCTTCAAAGTCTTTCATGATCAGACATTATTTTTATTTTAAAAAAAGCTAGAATTTATGGGGGTTTTTTTCTTTATTCTTTGCTTAGCATATGACTTTCTTTTCTAAAACATATCCATTTACTTTTAAGTCTTCTTTGCACTCCACTTGACATTGCTGGCCTTGTTGACCTTCTTGGAGTTTTTATGTAGGTGGTAGCTGTATTTTGTGCTTCTAAAACAGGATATTTAAAACTACTCCATATACCCCCCTTCCCACTTTCTGTCATTTGTCCATTCCTTTAAATTTCTATTCAAAAGTTTTATGACTTTTCAGTAATTAATATTTTCATTTAAATTCAGTGTAATAAATGGATTTGACCTTCTACTTGTAAAGTAAAATGTGAATTTAAGAGCATTTTTATCACGGTTACAGAACAGCTTTTTTATATTTTATGTCATGAAGTAGATCTTGCTCAGTACTAAACCATGAGGCATTCACTTAGGTGTTCTCTGGCTATGTCAGTCAGTAAGGAGTCACTTAATGAGTAAAAAGTTAATATCTTTCTTCTACCCTTTCCTAAACATACAGGAGGGTCAACAAAGGCTTCCCACTGTTATTTCTGCTTGTCTTTAGGCCTTAAACACTACTTTGCATATTGAAATCACTTTCTAATCCCCATTCAAACATGTGCAGAATATTTCTTCCAGTTCAAGATGCAGTTTCAATGCACATAGTATATGCATGTACATGTACATACAATATTTACTGTATTGACTGTAGAATTTCTGTAACATATAGAACCAGTCTTTCACTGGTGCATGCACTCTCCATCTGGAGAACATTGCCTGTTCTGCACAGTCTGATTCTCTATGAACTACCTGCCTGCCTGCTACTTCTACCAAGTTTCTGAGATGTGTTTTGTGTCAACATTGTGGAGTTTTTAATAACAGAAATTCTAATTCAACCTTGGGGGTTTTTAGAGTTTTATTATTAATATAAAAGTCTGTATATATGTTATTCTGGTTTAGTTTTATGTCCCCTCCTTAATGTGGCTTTATTTTTTATTCTTTTCTGTTTCCTGTCAGAATTTTGTAAACTTCTAGGATTCCTATGGCTTCATTCTGTATGGAGAAACTCACATTTGCCTTGTTGACTACTCCATTCTGGTCTTACTCTACTGTTTTAGTACCTGCTCCTTTAAACAGCTGTTGCAGCCAGTGAGGTTCCTTAAAAATGTTATGAAGGTTTAAACACCTGGATGGAATTCATCTCACTTCACCAATATATTACAGTGTTACATATGCAGTTTGAAATATTCATGTAGATTTCCTTCTCTAGTCACTGAAGAGTAGCAGATACTTTTGGAGGACAATTTTGAGACATAGATTTTTTTTATAGGGCAGCTACAAGAAGATTTGAAGCCAGCTATGATATTATCCTCAAGCCACCCTCACTGTATGAGCTATCTTTCCTTCATCTGCAGCATAGTTTGTAGCTTACAGCAATTAAACCTGTATGGCACTGCTTCTCAATTGCATATCCCAGCTTTCCTGGGAAAGCACACAGGAAATTTAACTGCTCTGTCTTACAGCTCATATATATGTGTGTATATATATATATATTTTTAAATATATATATGTATATATATATGTAAATCTAGCAGTATTAAAATATAACATTTTCTTTGTTTACCTTATGCTTGTAACCCAGCTTACCTCACTGGCTTTGGAGGGTTTATCTTAGAGTTTGTATCAGACAAGATTATTGTGTCCCAATTTACTTCTGGAGAATCAAAGCTGAAGTGACATCCCTGGGTTCATACACAAATTCCCAGTATGATGAGGAATCAAAGAAAGTCTGTTTTAGGCCTTAGGCCCCTTGAGTCAATCAGGAACATACGTCTACTTTTTAAATTGTTGAAATCTCACATAAGTGTAGTTCTCTGCTTCAAAGAGAAAATCCTTTAAGAAAGATCAGATTTCTGTCGTATCACACGTGCTGTCTGTGCTCACTAGTGCACACTCACAACATCAGTACAGATGGCATACATTACTAAAAATATTTTCCCCATGCCTTCCTATCTGACAACAGAAATTCTTGGAGGAGTAAACAACAATTTGCAGTAGGTATTTAATTAAATACCCATGCTCACCAGTTAAGGTACTTGTCAGATGTACACGCTCCTTTCCCTCCAGTTCTGCTCCACACCATGAAATATATATAAGATCGTTTTCCCCCTAAATCCATATCAAAGCAGCAAGTGCTACAGAGGTGTATATATATGCAGAGGTAATATATAAATATTTATATATATTTACTTACATTATAAATTTTTTTTCAAAGAGCTGCCTTTAGAATTATATTATCTTGCCTCTGAGCTTCGAAAAGTAACAGGTTTTTACCATGTTCATTTTGTCTCTTCTGACTTTTAACTCTTTGATGTTGTAAACAGAAACTTTCATAAACAGAGAAGCTAGGAAATAATGATAGCTTCTTTGCTGGTTTTGCCTGTTGAGATAGATTCATGTTTTCAACTGTGTTTAATGTCTGAACACCTTAATCTGATGCCAGTGGTTCTGGGTCACATTTTGAAATGCTTAGAAGCTTTGCAGAAAGAGGCAGTTAAGCAAACATTAGTGGTCTTTGATGAGCTTTCACAGCAAAAGCATAAAAGAAATAAAAGGAATCCATTAGGTAGTCTGTCTCATAAGAAGGCACAATTGCAATAGAATAGAGTAAAATAGGATTTGATTGGCATCCAAAAACGGCAGAACTATCATGGAATCTAGTTCTATGATGCTTGGAGGTTTTTGGTGGTGATAGTGGTGGTATGGTGATGGAGGCAATGGGGAGGACTACACTGGGATCTACTGCCACCTAATTGTCCAGAATTAATGCAGCAGAGTATAGAAATCTTTGAAAAGAAGTAAAAATGCTAATAAATATTTATGTGTTAATCACTCTTACCTTAAAATCTACACTTTTTACCGCTCTTGTTGTCAGGGAAACATAGCAATTAATACTTTTTTTTAATCACTACCCATCTTCACTACTCAGATTAGAAAATTCCTGATTTATAATAAGACTTTTGGCTGCCTGCTATCTAAAGAGAGAGGATCTGATTTCTGAACATTGGTCAAGATAATTGTAGCACATATATTCTGAATATGAATTTGACACTGCTTCCCTTTCATGCAAGAGTACATAAGTGGAATTTTGGTTAATTTTAGTCAAGACAAAGCAAGTTCATCTCTAAAGAGATAGTACTGAGTCCTTCTACATTTTTCTGTGAAGTGAATTTGAATAAAATTTTCAACTCAAATATTTATAGTAAGTAGAATAAAAATTTTTTCTATTGTTGCATGACTGAGCACCACAGCATGCTGTTGATTTTGGGAAACTCACAGATATTTGGTTGCTTGTAGAGTTGGAATGTATTGAACTAAAGCATTATTCACATGCCAAAAAATCCAAACTTACATCCCCAGAGCAAACATAAAATTTTCTTGCTGTGATTCCTATAGTATTCAGCTTTGTTTGTCTCTAAGCTGGAGAAAAGAAGCACAATTTGTACTTTTAATCCTAAATTCATGTTCAGTCAGTTGTTGATTTTGCAATTATTACTTTGATTCCAGTGTCTGTGCTTTTCATTGGTAACTCAGAGCAATTGGATCCATATTTTTAATCCATGTAAAAGAAACCTCCCAAGAACAAAAACTTCAAGCACTTAAATGCAATTACTTTTAAAAAAGAAGTAAGATTATCTTCTTACATACACTGAAAAAAAAAAATCATGATAATACTGTGTTCTTACACAGTGAGCAGCATAACAAAATTTTAATGTTTTTATATTTAATCCAACACTCAGGAGTTTAGAAGCAACTGTCTTCACATTTCTGAACAATTATATTCAAGGAAACAAAATTCTCATTCATTTAGATAAAGGTTGAAATTTTCTAAAGTGTCGAGGGATAGGATTCGTGTCACTTTGTTAGCCACGCAAAAAGTTAGGCATGTAGTCCAAGCTAGTCATCTGCACTTGCCTGTAGTCACAGTTACCCTCCAGGGAATGATTCATCCCATCCAAGTTGGGTGCTCTCTTTTTTCTGTTACAGAAGAAGTCTGGACAGTTAATTAGACAAAATGCCTGCTTTTTAATGGATTAAGTTAAATGACATAAATATCTGAGTTTAATGAATTAGGAACGTATATTTCCTTGACATTTAATCACGTGGGTGCTTTCGCGTTAATGAAGCTGAAAATCATGGTGTGTAACAGCAGGCACCTTACTGAAGTGCCTTGGCTGGGATCCTAATTTAGGTTCGGGACTTAGATGATAATGGCATCAAAGGAGGATAAAAGTCAACATTCAAAGCTGATCATCTCTCTTCACTTATAGCAGAAAACAAAACCTGCATTTGTGAATTCAGGTTCATAAAATACCAGGTCCCTGGCATTGGCACTTCAGTCAGTTTTCTAAGGGTATGTGGCACAAATTTGACAGGATCTTTGTAGAAGTTCCTGACTTCCACCTGGGTTGGTTCAGAAGGCAGTACAGACCCTGTCTCACCTGTGGAGCAAAAGGTATGCTCAGAGGCAAAAGCAGTGTGGTCTGTGTGAAACCAGACATTCACCATTTGCTATGGGAATATGTCAGAAATATGGCTCTCACACATTTTAATGTATCCTACTAAGACTTTGTAGTTATGTTTGGTCTTAAAAGACAAAGTTACAAATGATTGCTTCCCCAGAGAAAGAGGCTCTGACTGCAGTGCCAATAATGTTGAGGATATCCATCTTATATTGTCTGCAATGATACGTTGTTGCTGTGTCAATATCAAGATATTTGAATTCCTTTTTTTAAAATTTACTATGTTGTTCTGTTGTTGTTCTTGCCAATATGCTTATCACCTTTCTCCACTCACCGTCACCATTATGGTTCCCATTTTCTCACCTACTGCTCTTTTTCTTTCACATCCAGAAACAGTTAGTGCCATCTTTTCTATACATTAGACCATACATTTCTTAGTGTCAATGATCATTTCTCCATGATCATTTTTGAAGGAGTTTACTCATCCACCTGTTGCTGGAAGTTTGCAAAACAACATTCTCTTTATTAGGAGAGCTTCCATAAACTCATGGATGCAGCACTGCTTTTCTTGACTCTCTCATTTTTAAACGGATCTCTCATTTTTAAAGTTGGCTCTTGCTCTGGAAATGTTCACTCCTCTCTTTCTTGGACTAAAACATCCTTCTAATAATTTGTTATCAGTGTTTCTGTGTCCCAGGCCGAAATTCTTTTCATCCTTGGCCGAAATTCATGATGTGAGAGAAGGCTTTCATGCAAACTAGGTTTCCAACATGAAAGTCACACTGACAAAGAGATAAAAATGTCTTAATGTTTTCCAGAATGAAATACAGAAGTCAGGTCTGCAACCTAATCTTCCAGTCTCTCACATACATAGTGCTTTCATATACATACATATTTCTGCTTTCAGTGCTTGGGATGGTTGCAGATTTTAACTCATTTTTAGGTTTGGGGTTTTGTTGTTGTTTTTCTGTTGAAATCAGATGACCAGGAAGAGAAGGCCAAGGTTTTACTACTGAGCTCCTGAGTATACATTCATGATGACTGGTAAAACAGTCAGTCTGTGTATTTATGCCTTTTCATTTTTGTTTGCTTTTTTCACATTTTCTAGATACTAAGCTGTGAAATTTGGTTTCCATACACTCTTGCCCTTCAGATATTCATCACATCTTCATGTAAAGCAGTTCTAACAACTCAAACAGCTCACTTCTCTAGTGAAAATACATGCTATTTTTATAGTTTCTGCTAGATGCTCCTGCTGCCGTCTTTTTATATTATTGTCAGTAGAACAAATAAAGGGAGTAACCTGAATTAAATGCACTGCTTATTTTCCTTTAACTGTGAGCTTCTAAGAATAAGTATTTCTGCATTCATCCATTAGTTTTTCTCAAGAAATCTTCAAAATTAAGCTCCTGTGGGAGCTTTGCAGAGGTGAGGGCTAACAAAGAGGTGTATTCAGCAGAACTGGGCATAGAAATAAGGTGAGTTAAAATCTGACTGTCAGACAAACTGAAGGCTGTGCTCTCCAGTACCATGAGTGAGGCCAAGTTCTACCCAGTTGGTTCTGGTAGAAGGAAATCTAGATTGTCTGGAATGAAGGATAATTGAATCTATAATTCTGGTCTCATGGGGTGCCAGAAGCAGTACAAAAATAAAAGCTATTCCTTAATGTAGATTTGGGAATTGAGAAAATACAATCAAGCTGCTTGCAAAATCTCTAGGAACTGAAACTGTTAATGCTATTATTTTTAATCTTTGAATTGTTAATTCAGATTGAATTAACAGATCTGCATCAAGCTTCTCTTGAAGTCAGAAGATTATTTTCTGGTTCAGTTCTGGGAGATCGAAGTTTGCCAACTTGTTTGCTGAAGCTGTAGCTTGTATAGGCGTTCAGGAGTTGTTACAGATTTTCTCCATGAGAGCCATAACGTGATCTACATTTATATTTGGCACCACTCATATTTTCATTTTGTTTCAAATGTGTTTGCCTTGAAAAACTAACCTGAAAGCCTGTAATGGGTTTGAGTATTAGTGCAAGTAAGTGGAAAAATACTTTTGGATACTTGTTGAAAGTTGCAATTTTTAAGAGATGGTAAGAGTTTCAATAGATACCCTTTTATCTTAAGGTGTTACTGGGAATGCATATTTTTATGTGTATGTGTGGGAATTTCCCTGTCTCTCTCAAAGTTCACAATAATGTGGCAGTTCGGGCTAAGCATGAGCACGGGCAGGAGAAAGTAGTAAGATTATTCACAATGAGATTACAGAATCATTAGGGCTGGAAGATCATCTGGTCCAACCCCCCTGCCGGGGGGGGGTCACCTGGAACAGGTGACATGGGAACACATCCAAGTGGATTTTGAATGTCTCCAGAGGGAGACTCCATGACCTCCTGGGCAGCCTGTTCCAGTGCTCTTCCACCCTCTGTGTAAAGAAGATCTTCCTCATATTGAGGTTTTAATTTATGGCCATTACTCCTCATCCTGTCTCTGGGCACCACTGAAATGATAGAAATGATAATTTTTTTTTGTTTTCCTATGTACAACAACTACATTTTCTTCATCTTGTTAGTGTTTCCTTGAAAATCACCAGTGTATGTTCTTGTTCTGTAAAATACTGTTCTGTCAAACTCCCTCGGTGTTAGACATGCCTGCATGTGTGTGCACACAGGCGCTCACATATGCACATACACATTCTCAGTGACACACGTCTGCTATAAATTTTGTGTAATGTCCTCCAGGACTGTCCCCACTATGTCATGCCCAACTGAGCAAAAGTGACCTCTTCCAGTGTTTCAAATAACAAGTGTGACCTGTAGGCCTGACTTGATCTGTTCAGACATGCATTTCTTTCATGCTTCTCCCACAATTCCTTTTCATTCTGGAGTTTCAGAGAGGTTTGCAGTATCCTTGCAAATTCTGAAGGAAAGAGTGAGATATGGCTTTTTTTTTTTTAATTCATTCCCCCTAACTTCTGGCCTTGACAGTATAGTTGCATCAATTCGCTGAGGAATGGAGAGAAATAAGCTTCTTCAGAGATAGTGATATCTTAGGTATGTTAAATTGTATCTTGTAGAACATGCAAAAAAACCTCTGAATCAGATATATTTGGGTTATACAGTCAGTGCCTTGGGGTAGTTAAAAAGCTTGCAATATACTACATTCCATTCTGCACTAAAAATAATGTGAATTCAGAGCAGATGAGGTACCCTCTAGGCAGTAGAATAAGCAATTATGGGCAAAAAAACACTGATCAAAATGCCAGGAAAAGCTCTTCTTTTTGCAGTTGTTTCCATGTTCTTTGAAAAGAGTATAAGAAATTTAAGACCTCCTGAGTGTACATGCAGATGCTTGTTTTTCTATTCTATGCATCTGATTATTGTATCTTAAATGTATATTTTGGGTCTGTTTACCATAAAAACATAGTATATATTTTTGCTCTCTAATACAAGCAGCCTGTGATTTTGAAACTACACAGACACATGCATGTGTGCCAACCATTTCAGAATCATAAAAGTTTTTCTCCATTTCAGGTCCTGCAAATACCTTTGCTACATACACATATGTCATTGCAGGTGTACACATACACTCACACAAAACAAACTTGTCAAATACACAGTTTTTCAAAGTGACCTGATTTTTACAGTTTTCAGAACAACAACAGATCCCTTTTAAAATCATGCCAGTTTTATAAAAGTGCTGAATATATTCCCAAAGCTTGAAAATGTATGGGTATGCCTTATATTGTTCTTCAAAACAAAATCCTTAAATCCTTAACAGCTCCAATAGTGCTTCTAATGAGCTTCCTTCTGCTTAGCACCCTTTTTCTCCCATTGACCATGTCTTAATTCCACAATATTATCCATTTTCAGTAATGAAATTATATGGAGTGACTACATATCTTGTTTGCAATGGCAGTGGCTTTTCCTAGTAAAGACTTTTACTTCGGTAATGCAGGTGTACTGTGTTTAAATGTAACTCCTTTCAGACTTCTGCCCTAAAATTAGTGCTCTTTAAGTATGATGTTGCTTGGTATTCAGTGTGATGGTCACTGACATCAGAGGAAAGCCTTCCATTTCCCAGTGACCTATAGCTTCATGCCTCTCTTATAGTTCTTAATTGCATCACTAAATCACGGACTAGTGGGAGTTGGAAGGGATCCACAAGGATCATCAAGTCCAACTCTTAAGCAAATAGCCCATGCTGGGATTGAACCTGCAACCTTGGCATTATTGGCACTATGCTCGATCACTATCAGTGTCACCTGAAAGTACAACAAAGGCATTCACAATTGCTTGGCAGTTCCTTGTGACCAGTGATTGGTAGAATTTCACCATATATGTTTCTGGTAAAAAAAACAGTGCCAAATTGTCCTTAGAAATTTATTATGAAGCTTACTGAGGAAGAATCTGTCGGCTCAGAATGTAACAACAGGTCTACAAAACAAAGATCCTCCTGGATTAACGTCTACTTCCTGATGGTGGCCAGAAAGCTATATTTAGGAACTTACAGAAGAAAAGGGAAATCACAAAGTGGTATTTCATTCTCTGGTGATATTTCATACTTGAGTGATAGTCACTCTCCAGGGACAAAGGAGCTTCCAGTGTCCAATATGGTGTATCTTTGTCTAGTGGTTCTTCATGGATTTTTTTCTTGCATGTCTGTTAAACCGATTTTCAAATCTGTGTATAATCTAGCATTTACTGCCGGTAGTAGCAAAGATAAATTTAACAATGCAGTATGTGAAAAGATACTTCTTTTTCAACTTAGAAATCTGCCACTTGATTTTTTCATTTGATGCCTTACAGCCTGTGATGTACAGCCATTGCAGTCAAATGCTTCCTCAGTGCTCTCTCTTTCCTACCATGCCTATTAGTTCCAATGTTTTCTGTCTGTGCAACTTTACATGTAGCTTTAGGATCAAAGCAAAGTTTCTTTTCACTGGGTAACTCGATTTGAAGTGATCTCCTTTTGCAAGAAAATTCAGCAGTTTAACTAACACATCTTGGAAGAAGTCATGTTAATTATTTCTTAAAAACCCCGTATTTTTTTTTTGTTTTTTCAAAGTAAGTAAGTCAGCATGTGAAATTACTAGGATAGAATTTCGGTAACATCTTTTATTGGAAGTTTTCTTGTTTTCTTTTTAACAAGAATTCAAAATATCTAGTGCATAATAGAAAAAGTTTGAGGAAGTCAGTCCTGTCTCCCTACATACAGCTAGTTTGCTGAGGCTTTGCTGGTCCGGTTTTTAATGGATTTCATTTTTTTCTTTGTCTTCATTTGCTCTCCTCAGATCTCTTTTCGGGTGAGGCAGCTTAGTGTTTGAAAGCAAAGTGTTTATAGGGGAAGTCCAGGCAATCCAGATACAGCCCTTATTCATTCAGAAGATGGTTCTGACCTTACTCATGTTACTTCCAATGAGTCTCACTGTCCTGGTAATGCAAATATCATTTTGGAAGACCAATTAACAACTCCTTTTTTCAGTGAGGAGCAAAATTGTGCTCACACTTTATGACCTACTACTACTTTTCAATGTGAAGAAGTTTTTCTCCCCCTCTGCTCCCTTCTCCCCCAGTTCTTGTTAAGTAAAACCAGAGCACATAGTTCACTACTGCTTTTAATTGATACCACGAACAATGACAGGTCAAGCACTGGTAATTGGCTTTTTGAGTACATGGCCCCAAGAGCTATGTTGAGTGATACCTCAGAAGTGACATTTTGCCTGTCAGTAGAGGAGGAGTTGGAAAAGACAGGATTTGGGATGCTGAGCCTGTTTGGTCAGAATATATTGCCGGAGCCCTGTGCCTTTCACCCAGCACCTCTAGGCATTCAGAAGATCTGGGAAGATGCCAATGAAAATTTCAGCAGTTGCATCACTTCCAAATTTTGTGTGCTGAGGTTTCAGCATTAAAGTGGAGTTTCAGCATGGGGATTTTTCATTAACATACTGTGTGAACAAGGTGTTATAATTGGTATATCTAATTTAAACATACTTGGCATAAAATTTTATATATGTGAATGTGTGTGTGAAAATCAAGCTTTTTTAAGCCTAGTTAGAGTTACTTGCCTCCAGAGTATTTTTATTCTGAGAACAGTGCTTGAGGTAATTCTAAATGGGAAATAACTATAAAATAGAATAAAAATGAAAAATTGCCTTTTCATTATATCTGATTCCATGTGAATGGATTTTTAACAAGTGGCAGGAAAGATAAGTGTCAAGTACATTTCATTAACCAATGAAAAATACAGCAATGGTTCCACACTGAAATTTATGTACTCCATAAAATGCATAAAATCCTTCTTTTCATCATAGAGAGAAGATAGAAATTTCACAAAATTCAAGTTGGCCCCCCATTCCTGGGACATATGCAGAACATTTAAAGTGGCATTATTTCAAAAGTAGTAAGTTTTTCAGAGACTGTCCATTCATAAAGGACAAGTTAACATTTCAAGACTGGAAAATAAGGTCATCTGGAAAACTATTCATGATAGACTATTTCTTTTTTAATAACTAAGGTTTTGAAAGTCTCTTGAAGGCTGTAGCTTCAAGAAACCATTGTTGTTTGAATTTTTTCCTGCCTCTCACCTCATCTGTCATAGTTTTTGAAAACAGCATCAATGGATCACAAATTCTGGGTGATATGTTTTAATATATCACCCAGATATTAATTGTGATATTGAAATAAACACCGAAGTATTGATTCAGAAGTTGCCAATTCCTGGTATACGTAATACAGTATTATCTGTCAAAAAACTCAATAAATTCAAGAGGGTTTCTCCTGAAGGAAGGTTTTATGGTATAAAATAGAGAACTTTGAATATTGTAGCCAAAGATCATATTCAAAGCACACACTTTTCAAGGAGGAGGGATGAGAGTCAGATTTGCTATGAATGTGGGAATAGCAGTAACAAAAATGTAAATGTAAGCTTCTGCTGCTTCATTTATATCACCAGGAATAAAATGCTTACCTAGCTTTTATATCACCAGGAGCTCATTTAACCTTTATATTTTGTTTTCTTTAGTTAATAGCAACGGAAAATGTAAGTGTGTGTCAGGGCTCATAAGTGATTCTAGATGCTCCATCCTCTGAATTAAGAGATAGTCCTGCAGCAGTTTCGAATAAAGGACTTTTGGTAGCATTGGTAGTTATTTTGATAGCAGTTGGATTCTTGAAAATTCATGCTGTGTTTGCCTTTGTGCCTTTCTGTGTCCCAGTGGTCTGCATTACCTTTTCTGAACTGTGTTTTAGGCCCATAGGAGCTTGTGAATCTGTGTTCTTGTTTCCACATTGTAATTAACTTCTGCATACTTAAAAAAAAAAGTAGAAGCCTGGCCTTTGCATGAGATTTAATTCCTGGTTCATTAAAGATAGCTAGTAGCTCAGAAGAATTAATTCATTATATTTTAACTGCATTTTTCTGGTACCTGAGTCTAAGTCAGTCATTTCTTTTCCACTTAAAATTCAGAGGACTTCTCCTTTTATAGTTCCTCGGGAATGTTAAAAACGTAACAGAAGATGAGGAAGCCTGCAGCGTTTTCCTGCATAATATCCAATGAGTGGGAGCTCTATTTCAGAATGAAGGGAGAATTCTTACACATCTTTCTCTTTAAAGAAGCAGTCCATCACCACAACGACACAAAGAAAACCATCTCCCTCTCTTGTGAAAGGGAAGAACAGAACTCAGGAATCTAAAATGGCTAAAATTTCATCAGCAAATTTGTGTGGGAGAAAGGGCAGCCAGTAACACCAAATTATCTCTGTTTTCATCTAGTCCAGCCAAGAAGGTTTCTGAGGTAATTTGGATCAGCCTTTGTGACCTCCCAATTACCACTCGTCTAGGTTTGCCTCTGCATATCCTTTGGTAAAATGAATCTTCTGTCTGAATTTCTGTACTGGAAAAATACTGTGAAACCGCAATGAATCTAAAACTCAGGCCACTTATGCCAAATTAAATGTTCTGCCTCTAATTCAAAATGAACAAACCAACCAACCACAAAAAGGCAAGGGGCAGCTAATTTGTGCAAAGACAAAGTTTCTCCTGTTTAAAGAAATGTCTTGGAATATGACCTCAGCTACATCTGTGAATTTTTTCTCAAATTCGGTAACATTTTCTAAGTAAGGGTATTTGATTGTAGAAATTGGTCTACTATGTGGATGGAAAATATTTAAATCTAAGTTATATTAATTATCTTCTCAGAGAACCTAATAGAACCCAGTAATCATTTGAGCAAAAGTACAAGTTATTAATAGATTATGTATGCATGTGCACAACAGTAAAACTGAAGAGCATATTTATCTGTTGTCCTGCAGCTCATAGCTCTCACCAAATCACAGAATCATAGAAAAGTCTAGAATGGAAGGGACCAGTGAAGTACACCTGGTCCAATCTGCTGTTGAAAGCAGGCCATTAGATGAGTTTACCTTGAATCCTATAGGGTCGGTTCCTGAAAATCTCTATGATAAAATTTCTTGGCTTCTCTGGGCAACTTATTCCAGTGATGGTCTTCATAGTGAAGAATTATTTTTTCTGTCTAGAGGGGCTCTTTTTCATGAAGCAACTGGTATTCTTTGCCTCTTGTCCTGTGACTAGGCCTCCTTGTGAAGAGTGTTCCTCCATATTCTCTAGAACTACATTGTAGATAAAATTTCTGTGGGCCCTCCACAGACCCCTCCAATTTGGCAATCTCGAACAAATCTGACTGCATGGGTATCAGATCAAGCGCACAGCCACACGCATATTTAGCTAAACACATTTAAGGAAACAGATGCACATGGCAATAGTGTTTACAATAAAAGAACTTTAGAAAAAAAGTACAAAAAAGAGTACTGTGCATGGTGGTTGATGTTTACTTAAGATCAAGAATAATGAACTCATTATCACATTTGGTAGTTATGTTAGTGGATTTTTAGGGGCATTTATCTGGTGTCTCATCTGAATTTTGTTCCATGTTTCAAATTAAACATTCTTGTCCTAACTACAGTAGGTCATCCTTTTCTTCTTTGTAGAAATCATTTATGTGTTAGAAGATACTGTAATATTGGCCTGTGCCAGCAAAGTACCCCAAACACAGTGTCCAAACACACTGTGGCACACCTAAAAAGAAGGAAACATAGGTTTGCGATGCCACAGCCCACAGAAACAAAATGCCATCTGCTGCACAAGCACCTGCATCATGATCTGTGGTGAATATTTTTCAGCATCTACACATAACTGCTTCCACCTCAGGCAGCCCTCAAAAATTCATATGGATCACATAGGTTGCCTTTGAAATCTGGAATTAGGTTTGTGTGGCATAGGTATGTGAAAAGGTTTAACCCCAACCACACAGTTGCTCGCTTACTCTGAGACTCAGAAGAGTAAAATTAAGAAAGCTCATGAATTGAGATACAGACAGTTTAATAGGTAAAGCAAAATCCATACATTTGCAAGCAGAACAAGGATTCACCATTTCCCACGGGCAGGCAGGTGTACAGCTATCCCTAGGAAAGCCATGTTTCGTCACATGTAATGGTGACTTGGGAAGAGAAATTCCATCACTCCAAACATCCCCCCTTCCTTCTTTATACTCCAGCTTTATATACTAAGCATGATGCCATATGGTATGGGATATCCCTATCGTTGCCTGGGCTCAGCTCCCAACTTCTTGTACATCCCCAGCCTCCTCACTGGTGGGGTGGGGTGAGAGCAGAAGAGGCCTTGACTGCTGAAGTGCTGCACAGCAATAAGGAAAGGATCCCCGTGTTGTAAGCACTGTTTGCAGTGCGAATGCAAAATGCAGGCCCATGTCAGCCACTGTGAAGGAACTTAACTCTGCCCCACCCAACACCGGTACAGTGTGTTTCCTACCAAGCAGATGAAACTAAGAGTAAGTCAAGTTGGATATGCCTTCTGTCCCTACAAGTTTAGTGGTGATCTATCTCATGTAATACCCCATACGATGCATAGAGCAGCCTATACAAATCACATGGAATAAAAGTTTTGCATGTATGGGAAAAATTTCAGGCTTTCTATACTTAGGTATTAAGAGGACCTAGGTAAAAGTTATCTTGCTTTGTTAAACCATGAGCAGGGACATACACATTCTCTTTGGATTGAGTCATTTATCCCTATGACCCCTCTAGTCTTCAGCATTTTAAATACCTCTCACTGTCTGTATCCTGATAGAAAGTCAAGATGATGACTTCCTCAGTCATTCACAACCTGGTTCACTGAGTGGCTTCAGCTCTTTTTTACATAAATGGGAGCGGCCTGTGGCGAGAACCCTTGAAAGTCTGCCCACAATTATAACTTCCCAGATTGGCTCTGTTGTTTCTGTGAACTCAACAGGGCAGATGAAGATGTGTGTCTCAGCTACGTTTAGGTAAGGACCATTTGCAAAGCTACCTCCAGGAATTTTTCTTTCTGTAGAAACTAGAATAGGAGAGCAAATATTAAGAGTCTCTAAATTATCTCACAATGGTAATTTCTTCGCTTCCCTTGCAGAAGCACCCTTTCATGTTGTGATGAATTCTACCCTCAGTCTTAAAGATGAACACATTGTAACTAGTTAATATTGAATCTTTACATTTGTACAAGAGCAGAATTCATACGTCTTGTGCTTTTGTTCACAGGAAAATATTTTAGTTGCTTGTCATATCATATATATAGTTCATAACAAATAATGATACCTAGTTTACATGAAGTCTCAAGCAGTTTCCCCAGTGAAATGGAGCATGTAATGCATTTTCTATTATAATGGATATTCTTTTGTAACTCACTAACCTTTGTATGGAAGCAAAAATGTTTCTGCTACTTATACCAAGAGAAAAATAATTAATATGAAAATGGTATTTTTCATATTCATTATAGCATTAATACATTAAATAGCTCTTAAAAGAAGAGTTACGCATCTTAGCATAAATTTATGTTTCATTTCCATTATCTGTTTTAAACTATACATCAAAAAACGTATCTACCCCTGAACTGTTTTAAAAAAAAAGGTGGGGTTTGTCTTATCTTAGATAGATAAATATTGACAGTGTTAGGGTAATGGTTTGACTCTATGGTCTTAGAGGGCTTTTCCAACCTAAATGATTCTATGAACCTATAAACGATTTTATCTTCCTTATACTGGAGCGTCTTCTCAAAGATAGTAATTTAGCCAATCTGTATCAAGAGAGAAAGCTGTCCAGACATGCTCCCTGTCTTTAAATTTGGCCAGCTGGCACAGCCTGGATTGTACATACAGCAGAGTTATTTTCCCTTCCCAAAACTACCTACCATTTAAATAGGAAGTGTCCTTACTGCTTACAGGGAATGTGCCCAGCTGGGGTAAGTGCCAAACTGTGCTTGGGCATGATCAGAGAGAGTGGTAGCTGGCTATGGCAAAAGGCATGCAGTGTGTCTTGCTAACAGTACAATGCAATGGGCAATCTTATTCCAGTTCTTAGGCCCAAATCCCGTTGCTGGTACAGGTGTAGCCTTACACTGTCCCTGTATTCAGTGAAGGACTTACCTTGAGGTCACAGTCTATCTTGCTTGTTTCACTCATGGGATGAGCCAATATCTGGAGATACTTTTTCCAGTTAAATACTAGAAGCACCTAGATGATTTTACAATTTACTTCCCATTTGAAGAGCTGTCATTCGCTGAGATTAATATCATCACAGATGCTGTGGCCTAGATTCATCCTGCCTAGCATTGGGAGTCAGACATCTGATTTAAAGAACATACTGGAAAATGGTTTTTTTCAACTTCCCTATTTAGTCAATGGAAAAAAAAAAAAAAGTGAAATACATAGCAAATCCAAGATCTGAACTGACCTCTAAAAGTGTCTGTTCATCACTTTTGGCTATGAAAGAGACAAAAACTAAATTGATTTAGGTGGGTACTTCATTCTAAAGGCAAGAAGGTTGAATCTGGTCTGGTAAGCACATTCCTCGGGCCTGATTACAAACACAAACTGCACAGAATCTTGGATTGCCTTTTTTTTTAAATTATATAATACTTGCCCCTGCAGAGGCAAAAATACTTGGAAATACGGCTAAAGTGTAAACCATGTCGCAATGTTTGCCAGTCTGTAGTCAGTATGAAGTAATAGCTCTGAAAAATTAATCTTATTTATCTCAGTTGATCACAAGGAAACTATGAAAATTTGGATTGCTGTCTTCTTTTAGATAAACGGACTACATCGTAGCCAAATTTTGCTAGATAAGTTTTCCACTATTTGAATTGGAATCATATCTTGTCATCAGCATTTGTTCCTGAAGAACTGATAGAAGCTACAGTCATTGGAAAGAAGTTATTAAAAATCCCACATTTGTGAAATCTTTCTCAATATCTGTTAAATTTGGAAGACGTCATGCAAAACTGAAGAAAAAGTTATCTAAATGAACAACTAGGGAATAGCAGTCACAGCACCAAACCATACTACACACACAGCATATAAACCCTGTGACAGAGAAAAGTTGTTTATTAAAAAAACAGATCTTGTGCCTATGAGAAATGTGTGTAATCTGGTTCCTCCATCTGTCAGGAACTTTTTCAGTTTATTTTACTCTTATATTATCAACAGTGCAGTCTCTGAGTGCCAGTACCACCGTAATCATAGCTTCTGGTATACTTCACTGAAAATCCTCAAGCCAGTGCTAAATGTGGTTAGAATCAATTTAGATTCTCTTTTACCATACCTGCATGGGAGAATTTTTTTATTGCTTGCAATGTCTGCTTTGTTCAGGTGAGCCCAAAGGACAAAATTCACTACTGGTTCACCTAAGCAGTAAAAGAGGACAAGAGAACAAGTTCAAACATTGACCCCCTGTCTTTGCATGCTGCAAAACTCTTCCCTCACTGCTGGCTCTCTCCTGTAGCTCCTGCTTCTTTTTTCCAGGCAATACTTTAATATAGTTCAAGTAATATTTTAATTGAGAGACTGCTTTCAAAGACAGAAGGGACAAGACTCCACCAGGCTGGACTCTAAGACACACAGTAGAGTAGTAGTGCTCTAACCTGCTGTGCAGGAGAATTGCACACAAAAGCTCACATGCTGTTTCAGATGCCTTGAAGAATTGGAAAACCTGTAGGAAAATAACTGGTGCAATTATGTCTCAGGGCCACCACACCGGGCCTAGAAGAACCAAGAGGCAAATATTGTGGTTTGAAGTCACTGTGTACCATGTGACTTTAGGCAAGGACTTAGGCCTTTGTCAGTCTTTTTATAGCACTACAGACATACTAATAAGATTTACAATTCATGAATACTTTAACACTGTAAGTGTTAGTTTTACACAAATTCCATTTATTCAATTTTTTACACTAATTTCCTGGTTGATTTTACCTTCCTTTTATTTCGTGGTGCAGGGTGCTCAAACAAAATCAACATTTTTCTTCATTGTAAATGAAATTGCAGCTGTAAATAATAGTAACTGAACATCTGATTTGTGTTGAATTTTAAATCAAGTGCAGGTAAAAAAATGTTACAATTTGATGCCAAAGCTGAGTGTGGGATGTGACAGCTTACCCATATGCATATCTTTTTTTAATATAGCTCATTCATGTCCAAAAATTTGCCAGGTCCCTAGATTTCAGAATAACAGAAAGGAAAAAAGGGGCTCATTTAATCTGCCTTTCTGATTTTTAGTTGTTTAATTAATGTCATTTAATGCTGATTACTTGGGTTTCATTCAAAGCTCCTTTTGACAAGCCAAAGGTGATGGTAAATCTGAGAACTCTGATAAATAAAAAAACCTGCAAAGTGCAAAGCTGTTGGTTGGGTGCTGGTATCAGTTTGTAATGTGTTTCATCCATGCGCACTCTTGTGCTCAAAGTGTTCAGTGTTGGAGCACATGACATATCCTGCTAAGTGTGCAGCACAGATACTGTATTGTCATTTTATTCTTCAAATACAGCCCTTTCTAAAGAATATTTACAATGAAAAATGTTGATATTTAGCAGTGCACTGTAATGTACCAAACAATAGTAATTTGAAATCATCTGCTAGTGAGACCTCCTGAACTTTGGCAAAAGGTTTGAACTTTTCAGTCACCATGAAATTATTCTGGGCAGCTGGCCAGTTCCTAAATAGGTTGTGTGTACATCAGTGGCAAAGCTTTTAATTTGGAACATCATTCATTTCAGCCTGTCAACTAAAATGAAAGAGTTAGTGCATTGCTCTATTTTTTTTTTAATCTTTGATTTCATTGAAATACTTACAGAGCATTTAAGTGGATTTCACATACACTTGCCTCACACATTGCCTGGAAATTGCATCTTTCACTCTTAAATTTTGGATGTTACTGGCTCCTCCTCCCTGATCAGAGCTAAATAAATAGATAACAAAACAGAAAGTTAGGAAGGATAGGTCTTACCCTTTAGATATGCTTAATTCTGTATCTCCTTTGGCATGTTCTCACCAAAGTGTCACAGAAACTCATTGACAGTGTTAAATTTGAGGTTTGGTTTGTTTAGGCAAGATCAAGACTTTTGAGAATGTTTCTGTCCCGAAGTGCAAATTGGTGATATTAAGATAGTCATGTTAGTTAGCACTTTGAACTGTTCAAGTGATCTTGGTTATGTTACCAGACCCTGGAACACTTCCACCTTTCAGACTGTCAGCTTCCACCTGAGCAAATCATGAGAATTCTGCATGCACAGACACTTCTCACATCCTGCTTCCACAGGAGAGGATGTCAGCTGGAGGGCAGGTGTGACACTGCCTTGCATTCACCTGAAGATCTGAAATGCACTGTGGCATGTCTCTTCTGCCAAACATAGGGAGAGATTATGGAAATGCAGCTCTCCTAATCAGCTCCTGATGCTTGTCTTGTTCCAATTCTCTAGTGATTTTTCAGCAACTCTGCTATCAGAGGAGTTGCAGTATGTACTGTAGAAGAGTTCACTGCTTTCACCCTGTGCATGTTTACAGTGATCACTGTCTGGGTGACCCTTTTCCTCATGCCCAGTCATTACCTGCTGTCTCCTTTATTGTGCCTTGCCTCTTCCAGTCTTCCACTTTCACCACCATTCATCCTACTGTGTGTATTTAGGACAGCCACTTACAGGTTCCCTTCATTTTTAAGGGCCCAGATCTTAATTATAATAGAGCTGATTTTGGCAATCACATTTTTGTTCAGAAGCCTTGAAGTCTAAAATAAATTTACAGCTGAAGCTGCAATAAGTAGTGTGGGTGAGACTATACCACGTAACACCTGTGCCATTGGAGAGAATTGGTACAATAAAGCAGTTTCTGCTGCCACTCCATTCACAGGGTGTGCATGTCAGAAGGGTTTTCTTCAGAACAGATTCAGTCTCACTCTGGAGTACCTGCCTCATCATACATGGGGTTCAAAGCCCTCCTAAGTACCAGCCATTGGTTGTGATCCTTAAGCCTGGACTGCATTTTTGTGTAACCACGATGGAGCCTGCAGTTTTGTTTCCTCCAAGAAGAATCTGGTTTGCTTACCAACACAGCACATAAAGTGAACTAGCAGTGCTGAGGATTCAGACCTCAAACTGCTCCAAACCAAATGGAGACACAGCCATAATGCCTTTCTGTGAGAGAAGGATCACACAAGCATTCTCTTCACCTGTAAGTCTGCCTTTCTCGCAGCTGTGTTTTGGATTGATGTAAGAAAATTATGTGAACAGATCAGGGATAGCTTGATGTTCAGGGACCTGTATCGGTAAGTATTATTCAAACAACCACAGGAATCCCAAATTCAAATACCCTCTCTGACACTCCTCACCATTTAGGTGCTATTTGGAAAAGTTCTTCTGATATGTGTTCAGAGTGGACTGTTGTACTGTATGTGTTGGGCCATTAAATCTGCTCCTGTAGACTCAAGAAGCATAGAAGTAGTTAGATAGACACAAATTCCTTCAATAGCTTTACAGATGTTAATATTTTACCATTCACAAGAGAATTTAGCCATGCCAGGCTGACAGAATATTGTTGAACATTCCCAGTAGGCTCTTGGGCTGCAGATGGAGGTCTATGCAGAACAAGTCAGCCCAGTGTGCATTTCCTTGCCAATACTAAGAGTAATAAATAAAACCTAAATATCACAGACAAAAATTTCCCAATATTTTATTTGAATTTATTGGGTTATTTGGGTCTAGCTTTTGCTAGAAACATTTTGCACCATCATAGCCCCATTTCAACATAATTCTGTACCTTTAAAAATATATGTGTTTGTTAAGTGTTAAAGAAAGGTGAAATATAAAGGTTCTAAGCAGCAATACAAAACAGGATGTGTGTCATGTGGAGCAACAATTACGCCCTAAATGCATGGAGGAGAACTCAGGGAAGCTAAATGCCTCACACTCCCCAATATGTAATATTATCACAGCATGAGTAATTGGAGATATTCCATAGAACTGCCTTGACTTTAGGTTATTTTAAAGCCTGTCTTAAATCATTCTTCTATCCCCTTCTTTACCTTTTGAACTATACAGTTTCCTGCTTTCAAACTCTCCCTGCTCTCTTTTGCACTAAGACTTCAGACAATATTGCAATGTTCTCTATTCTGCATGCACTGACTTAGGAAAACAGGAGTTCATAGCTGTAAGTGACATTGTCTGTGCCAAAAATATGCATATTTATGCAATGTTTTCTTACTGAAAAACAAGTGTCAGAAACTGGAAACCGTTTTTTCCTCTAAAAATAATCACTTCCCAAAGCTTTCAACAGTACAATGTTGCAGAAAAGCCCTGTTAGATTATCCAATTAATTTCCTTGTCAGTGAACGATTTCTTTTGGCAATACTCTGACATTTCAGGGGTTCTGACCAGTCTGATTTTGAAATGATGAGGCACTTCCCTCCAGAGATCTCTCTGAACACTCAGAGATCTCCCCATAAAGCTGGTAATCTTTATTTTCATCCTAGAAATTCTATTTCTAAACTTCATTCTCTCATTTCTTTATTTGGTGTACAATACTGTATTCTTGAAGTAATTTGTTTTCACATATTTCTTACATAAATTTACATCATCTCCCCTGCTCTTACCTTATTTATCAGTTATGGTAGATGTGGGATAAGTATTGGGACCCTTTAGTCTTTCTCTTCTTTTTTCTTCCTTGTCCCAGTTGGTTTACACAGCCCTCCCCTGGTTTCATGGCTCTCTTCAGCACTATTTTAGCTTGTCAGTGTGCAAATGGTACAAGGCATTCAGAAATTAATGCATACCCAGATATGTTCTCTTCAAAGTAGCACAGAGAAGAGCTGTGGACATCTGTACCATTTTTCATACCTCTGTAATGTCTAACCAACAGAGCTTGGTTGTGAACATAGCCTTTGGCTGGTAATGTAATTGGTGCCCAAATTGGTCTTCTGATGCTAAATTGAAGTCCAAGTTCATGTTTAGTTTCAGCTCTTATTCTTTATATAGAACTCTTTCAGTATGTTATTTCCTGACACTGTTCCTAAATGTGTCCTTTTCTTTGTCCAATGTGGTATACACAACTCTTCACATTTTAATATTGTGTGTGCTAATGTCATCATTTCTTCCTTTTAAGGATCATTAATAAAGCAGTGAAACAGGACTGAACACAATACAGATTTATGTAACATTTTCCTTTTGTTCTGACTCAGCTTTACTGTTAATCATTAGTTTTTGTTTGCAGCTGTTCAGTTTTTTTCAGTTTTCAGTCCACATGCCAACTTACATCCAACTGAATATTAATTGATTTTCAATTTAAGCTGTCATGTGGCTGGAAGTGGTGATGTTGCTGATAGCATGACAGTCCGGCTGAGCAATTTTTCTTCTATAGCATGCTGTGGGAGCATGCATTTCACTAGGCAGGGCAAATGAGAGTTAAAGCTCTGTTTGAATTACTGGGCAATTGCCCTGGTAAAAATCTGTAGCTGATGTCTATCAGCAGTATTCCCTGCAGGTGCTGATGGTGAAAATGTCTTCTAAAATTTATGCTTCTAATCCTTTTCTTACAAGCAGGGGTGAGAAGGAGAATTGAAATTTCAGTTGGATGCTTGTTGAAACAGTATAAAACACACATACAGTTTAAAATAAATGTGAAATTTCATTTCATTGCTTGTTTTTTACTTGGTATTTTGTTGCAATAACCACTGAATCATAAGGTAATCAAAATTCAGGAATCATATCTCTATATCATATCTTTTGTCTTATATAATTTGATTTAGCCATCATCTGTCCACATAGATAGATGTACCTGCCTTTTCTGTATTTGGATGGGTGATATTCCATTGAGTAACTGTTTGTGGATAATTATAAATACAACATATGTGATTTGCCATAGCTAAATATCACTAATGTAGATGGATTATTTTGAGTTCTTTGTTACTACTTAAATACTCATCTAAATGTAATTGTCCTGTTATTTTGTGTTCTGGGAGCTGGATTCTCTTAAAATTTCTGCCTTTTAAAGTGCTGTGCTGTCTTTGAATATCAAAGAGCTGTCAGCATATACAGAAAGATGTGCATAGTAAGAAAAGATCATGTTTATTTGATGAAAGTGTTATAATCTGTGAAGAAAACATAGTAATAAATATATTGAATAGGACATTAATATGATTTGTATTTTAAAATTATTATGAATCCTCACATTTTATATCTTTCAGTTAAAGGCATGGTATTGTTAGGTATTTGTCATCTTCTAGCACAACCATTAACTTGTATCAAATTTACCTTCTGTAGGTCTTTGCTGCCATCTTCTGTTTCTTTAAGTGATTGCCATTGTTATTTGAATTCTGAAAAATAAGACTGGGATATTACAGAGCAAAATTTCCCTTTCTATTTTTTTTTAAATTTCCTCATTTTCAGCTTAAGCAGAGTGAAGCTAATGCAGATACAAAGGAGAAACTTCCATTGCGTCTACGCATCTTTGAAAAATTTCCAAACAGGCCACAAATGGTGAAAATCTCAAAGCTTCCTTCAGATTTCACAGTTCCAAAAATAAGGTATTGAAATATTTCCTTTCTGTAAACTTTTCTGGGGCCACGTAATATCCAAAATATTTAATTTCTTTTTTATTGTGTATGCAGATAGTTCAGGAAATAAGAAATTATACAGAATTATCACAGCCATTTAAAAGATGCAGCATTTTGGGTTTACCTCATTTTCCTATTTTGGGGAAAAAAATCCTAGCATTCCTTATCCCTTATTCATGAAAACAGCTAGATTGACCAGAACTGGTGCAACTACAATATAATTGAAAAGTGTGTCGTTTCTCCTCTTGCATTTGGATTTTACTTTCTTGTCTCACATAGACAGCTAGCAGTCTAATGGATTCTCATGTAGGTTTTTAAAGACAGGGTGAACTGGCAGCAAACCATTAGAGGGGATAAAACAGACCATCCAATACCAGTTAGTATGTGATGACGTAGTCCCTTATTTGTATTTGCATAGTTACCACTCCTCTGTGAAACTCACCTTAACTAAAGAGCAGACACTCAGTGATCTAGATCATTCTTTACTGTGGGGGTGGTGAGCCACTGGGACAGGTAGCCCAGAGAAGTTGTGGATGCCACATCCCTGGAAGTGTTCAAGGCCAGGCTGGATGGAACTCTAATAACATGGTCTAGTGGAAGGTGTCCCTATCCATGGCAGGCAGGGTGGAACAAGACGATCTCCAAGATCCCTTCCAACCCAAACCATTCTATGATTCTGTGACCATCAGTTACAGTGCAATTACTTTTGCTTGGTGTCAGAAAAACCTGACAGAAATCCAAGGGCTGCTCTAGCATACACAGGCTGCAAAGTCTGCTGAAACAGCACAAACTGGCTGAACAGGTCCTCTCCATGCCCATTTCAGTATCCTCAGCAAGCACACACCAGAAGTGAGGATGAAGTGAAAAACTGCTGCCATTGTTCTGAATTTCCTGAGGTTACATTTCTTTTGATTAAATTCACAAGGAAGCTAAGGCAACTGGTTTGCCCTGTTTGTAGTACCTTAGCTGAATGAAAGGAATAATGCTGGTCAGCAGGGTAAGGAAAAACAACTTTCCAAACCTCAAGGAAACAATCACAGATGTTTTACTTTTAGTATCAAAGTCCCATTTAGTTATATATGGAGGGCATTCTTCTCCTAGTATTAGTCTTCTTTTGGTATTCCTTTCTAGATGTGTTTTTCCCAGCATATTCTGTACTCATTTGTCATCCTGTTAATTACTGAAACAGACTTCAAACTATCACTAGCAAATCATATCTTTAAATCTGAAGCTATTGTACCATGTAGAAATATCTCTCCAGAGAAAAATTAGTTTTGACATAGTTTACACTGGAAAGAGGCAACTCTACTGAACTTAAAATACAGGAAGATGAATGTATATTTGTTGTAAACAGAAATGCTTCTGCCTTTTAAACATGGCATATGTGAAGCACAGAATTGCTGAAGTGCCTTAATACTGAAATTCAAAGCAGTTATATGAACAGATGTTGTTTGAAATCTTCAAGAACGAATTTCATGCAGAGAGTATGTTTCCTTTGGATTATATCAGCATTTGATTTACATGGAAGTAACAACTTGCTGTTTAATGAGCTCAAAAGAGCTGAAAACTGCAAAAGGCACTTGAAATATTTAGCACTTTACTTGGTAAATAAATAAATAATAAAAGCAATGGAATTATTTTTTTTGAATTTACATGCAAGCAACCCAACTCTCAATTCATATATGGATTTCTTTAATAAATGAATTCAAGTATATTCAATTGTTCTGGCACTCTGTTCATTTATATATGTATAGCCCAGTACAACTTTTTCTCGGGAGTTTATCCATCTTAGCACTAATAGATTGTGACATAAGAAAAACCAAATATTAACTCTTCTTCGGGTTTTAATGTGTCAATATCCTCTATTTGTTCACAAGGGAAAGTTTTATGAAGCAGTTTATTGATCGTCAGCAACAAGATACCAGCTGTTTGCTGCGAAGACTTCCTTCAGCATCTTCTTCCTCATGTGACCACTCTAAAAGATCAGCAATTGAAGAAAACAAATATATTGATCAAAAGGTAAATCAGGACTATGTAGTAGTAGATGTCTTGCCTAGAGTACTGTGAGAAAAGGAACCAGGTTATTCAGTTTGTCAAACTACATAAAAAGTGAATGAAAGCTGGGATGATTGAAAATAGGCTAAAATATTATGTTTAATTTAGCCTAAAACAGACATCACAGCAGATCCTCTTTTGCTTTAATTTTTCCCATCTCCTTTGAATTCCAAATCCAGGATTTGATACATAATTTGTTTAATGCATGCATCATCTGAAGCTATTTTTTGGAAGTAGTTTTGCGTTTAATCACTGAGAAGATAGTGGAAAATTTAAGTTTCTGAATATCGCATTGGATTTTTAAGTGCCTTGATACTATTGCAACCTTGAAAACACACTTCACTGAAGGAAGTGTGAAGGAAGTGTGAATGAAGGAACCGAGCCTAAATGGACGTCATATGCTTTAAGAAGCAGAGCAGAAAAATTGGCTTAGTTATCAAAATCTCTGTATAATCACTGAAGATGAGTATAAATGTTAAAATCATTCTGATGATTTAGAGGATATTAACTTATCTTTAAGCCTGGGAATCACTAGAAAACAGACCCTGAACACACCTATTTGATACCCATTATGCTAAATGCTGCTAGTCTTCCATGAATGGTTGGATTTGAAAAACACCAACACACTTTGGAATGATGACATTGATAATGATGATGCAGCAGTGTAAGTAAATCTATGTGACTTCTGACAACTTAGAAAACTGAAAGGGCAGAAAAAAATGTCCATGTGCATAATGGAAGAAAGTGGTTTCCCAGATTTCTAGTGGCTTATTTCTAGTATCTATCTATTTGATAGTTACCAGTCCTTGATCACTTGTAATATTGAGTAATTTAGCAACATTTTTATAGACAAAAGAAAAGTATTTTCAGTATTGTTACTTTTCAGTGTTGCTTCAGTATTGTTTGGTGTTGAATCCTCTTTGAATATTGACATCTGTGTTTTTTAAATACATTTTAAGTTACAGAATCACAGACAAGAAAAAAAAAGTCTATGCATTGCAGGTATATAGTATAACTGGCTTGCCTATTGTGTGTCTGGAACCATAACCCAGGATGGCATTCATACAGGCAGGAAGCAGAGTTGGGAAAAACGTTACTTTTCTGATAATGAATGAAAACAGACAATTTTTAAACTAGTGTTAATTGCCATCCCTAGTTCTGTGCAAGAACCCATTCTTGTGCCTGATGTGTTCTATGGCATCAGTAAGCCAAAGCTGAGCAGCATGGCCTGAGAGGGAGCTCTGTGGCAAAATATGACATATCAGGCCAAGAAGGCCATAGGAAGGAGTCAAGCCTTAATGGAGATCATCTCTTTTAATAAGCACAGCAGAAAAACTGGATAAGTTATTAAATGACAAGCCTAGGGGCTAGCAGAACTATGCCAGATATCACTAATAATGGATCTCAAACACTGTGCCAGGGTAATCAGAGTACATTTCTACCCTGTAATGAAGAGATGAACAAAGACCATAAAGTTGTCTCAGCCACACAGGTAAGTCCAGTGTATGCAATGCAGAGCTGTGCAGTGGCTCAGTAGATCTGTTTACATGAATATAATTTAGGTATATTAAATTCCATCCTAATTCCTTTTGCTTGCTGTTTACAAAAGTGAATTGTTACTGTGTTTGAAGACAGATTAATATGTGGCACAGTTTATTCAATGAGATCTTGCAATATGAAGGCAGAATGCTGCATTATTTTCAAATTTTTGCTTCCCTTCAAGAGCAAATATGCATGATCTGACTTTAATTTTTGAATTTAAGTAAGCATTTCAAAATTGGTTTTGCACTATTCAACATGCTTTAAGCACATACTTTAGGATTCCCATGCCTTAAGGGTAGAAACAATGATGAGTAATATTTCTGATAAATGTAGCTTAAGACAAGGTATTTATACATTCCTATTAAGAGGAGAAAGCACTAACACAGATTTGTGAAAGTAATTACTCGAGCTTTCTGTAGTTACAGTTGCCAAGGCAACCTCACTTTTGTATGAACAAATCTTCTTAAAAATATTCTTAAAACAACCTTGGAATGACTGGTTGTGCTTAAGTATAAACCTTACATCCCTACTTTACTTTTCTTTGTGAAAAAAGAAACGTGACAAAACATTTTAGTGATCTCAGTGCCTAGTAGGATGCCTTCTCACTGCTCCTGGTAGCAGTGGGACGGCTTCAGAAACTTTTCACATTTTTGCATTGTAGTTGATGAAAAAAAAGTGGAATTAAAAGGTAGAATCAAAAGGTGAGATCCTGCTGGTAGATATGACTCTGTCCTTCCTTTTTAGTGTCTGAACTGTGGCTAGTTCCTCCAGTTACTCCTGGATTTAAGTCAGTATCTCTGTGTTCCACACCTGCTGTAGTGATAGGAAGCCCTTAATCCTTACATTACCTTATTGTTTTCTTTATTTCCACTTCAGCAACATTCTTTTCTTTCTCTAAAAATCTGCCGCTATATGTTTTTGTGTTCAAAATCAATCTGCCCCATAATTTGTGATGATCAATGAAGCAGATCTTATATATGTTCTCCTATAGAATGGATTTAGTTAGTGTTTTCAGTATTATAGTTACCTATTTGCTTTAAAAGCGGTTTTAAGGTGTTCTACCTTCTCAAAAAAGTTGAAAAAAATTACTTTTGATGTATATCACTGTAACTATGACTACAATCCATTTAATGTCATTTTCATCTCTGCCAAATCAAAAGAACAGATTTGGAAGACATATTTCTCTGCTATACTCAGTTTTGTTTTAGTCAGGAATGTGAGTTCCATCAGTTTTTCTAACTCTTCCAAATTTTTAAACTATTATGAAATCAATAAACTAACCAAACACTAACCTAAAAAATCACTTTCAGGTACCTAAATGCCCTTTACCTTTTATACATCCCCTAGGAGTTCTCTGTCAGTGTGTGGAGTCTGGGGGTGTGCAGATACAGATTGTATCATGTTCATCCTTCTGCATCCAATTCCAGCAGCACCTGCATTCTCCCACATACAGGTGCTTGAAAGGCAGCTTGGCACTATGCTTTGTTTGAGTTGTTTATTGTTATCTGTAACATTTTGCATGTAAAGCTGGGATTCTCTGAGGTTCTCTGAACTTAAAATTGCTGGAAATTCAGGATGATCATTTTTTGCTCTCCACTTGAGGTCCTGCAGAGCAAATTTACTTAAACTCAGGGATCTTTTGCCAGACCTATCCCCCTATGTGCTGATCTAGTCTGTTCTGATGTGGTCTGCAGGCCAGGAGTTGAAGAACCCACGGTCAAATTAGAGAAACCGGGACTGTTCAGATTGATGAGCATACCCGTGTTGTAGTAGAAAGCACTGTGAAGGTATTTTCTGGTGAGAGAAGGAAGGATTCATGGAAAAAGTACAAGATTAAAAGAGGGATTTAGGGTATTAAATGTACATTGTAGATGAGGGAAAAGGAGAGTTTTAAGTACAGAGAGGGAAGTGTTCTCTTGTACTTCTACACTTGTATGAAAATTATTTACCGTATGCTGGGAATGTCCTTAGATAACCAATATTTCAGTAGATTCTTGGACTGAAGAACTGGATGAAGTATGGAAACATCATTTTAGTGTGAGTGGGTGGATGAGAAGAAAGGAAGTTGGCAGAAAATAGGGACATCCCAGTGGCTCAGTGGCTTTCACATAGCCTGAGATATAGTTGCAGCAAGTTTTAGGGGGACAAAGAATCATATTAACATGAGATTTACAACAAATCAGGTGTCCAGTGAAATACATCTGAGTTGGCTGTAGAGCATTGGCCTGGCTTTCTTAACTTCAAGATTTGAATCAGAAGGGCACAGAAACCCTTCAAAGTGCTTTTCTAAGAGACACACAGCTTTTAGCAAACGTTGCAGAAAATTACTGAACGATGGACACTTCTGAACTGGCCAAGGTACTTATCCTTGGCCTTACAACACAGCACATGGTTGTTAGATTAAATTTCAAAACTGACAGACTCATGAGCTAAACATTGAAAATGCCTATGGCTCAGTATGTACAGATAATGCAGGTAACCCATGTGCATGCTTACAACAGTGGCAAAGCAGGGTCAATCACAAAAGAGAGCACAAGAGCATTTAATATATCCATGTATTTTATAGTTCAGACTTTGAGGATCTCCCATTTCATTGAAGGAATATAAGCAAGACAGCTCCCTTATTTCTCCATATGTAAGATTAATTGGATAGTAGCAAATATATTGTCTCTTTTCTCTCCTTGCTATAATCCTGTTTCTTTTCTGATTCCTTTCACATGTATGAGTTTTGTTTTTAGTTCTGCAAGCAGTGCAGTTAGTAGCCATTCTTTTTTCCAGAGGGAGCCAGATGCAGCATTAAGGTCTAGCTCCTGGGAAAGCTTGACCTCCCGTGCCATATGGCTATCCCACTGATTTCCTGCTTACAGCAGAATGTACCTTTGTGATGGGAGGTTGTGGTCAGGAAGTGAGAGCTGATCTCAGAGGTAGCCAGGGCTGTTACCATGGATGACTATGAATATTAAACAGCAGACCTCGTGCTGGAATGTGTGTTTAATACATTTAGTTAGTATCTTAGATACTGCATTTGTGAGCTGCTGAGACATGCCACCTAATCTTGTTAACATGTTGTTTAATCTGGGTGTATGTTCTGTCATGTGTTGGGTTTTTCCTGATCTGTGCTCAACTTCTTTAACTATTCTGTTTTCTGAGAAAAAAAATCCAATCTTCTGAAAGTATAGCAAAAGGACTTTTCCTTGCAGAAAGTATTTGTAATTGTAAAAGCAGAAATAGCCTTTCAGCTTTTCTAAAGCATAGCTTTTAGTATGGAAGACAGGGTGTCCAAAGATACCTTTCAGAAAACCATCAGGCACAAAGACATACGCTCATAACTTATTTGTATTTTTTTCCTTAGAACCAAGGGTAGAATATTTATGCATAAATTCCAATTTCCAGAATTTCTGGTTTTTTCTGTAATAACTGTCCCAAGTGAATCACCCTCTCTGAACTTTATTTTGGGCATTCATTTGTGCAAAGCAGAATTTTGGCAAAAAAGATACAATAGAGTTGTGTTCCTGATTATTCTTTTCTCTAAGTAATTTGAAAGAATAATTTTTTCTCATTAAGTTTGAATATAACAGAAACTAATAATGTGTAATTGCATATGTACTCCAATTAGAAAAGGTTGTTTATTTTTAAATAGTAATAAATTCTACATTTTTTTCTGAAGTAATTCTTGCAGAACTTTCTGCATGTCAACAAAAATCAATCAAACTTTTTCTTCGATTTCTTAATGTGTCTGAATTGAACTTTGTCTTACCATTTCAGTTTCCATATACCACGTGTTAATTAAACACAGCCAAGTGCTTCAAGTCTTACCTATTCATGTCATTCACAGGATAATGCCAAAATCTATCTTGTTACAACATTCAGAAAAGTCATTAAAACAATGTACCTGCTGGAATGATAATGGCTTATGGATCCAGCATTTTCGTGCTCATTACAGTCATGACTTTCAGAAAAGATGATTTTTATTCCATGCCTGTTCTCCCCAGTTCTTTCTAATGAAGTTAATATATCTAAATACAATGATGTATTTCAGGTTTACTGAAAATCAGCTGACCTCTTTGTCTCTTTTACATTTTAAAGATTTTTCTGTTTTTATATGTGGATATGTAAAAATGCCCCTGTGTCTAAATAACCAATTTATAGATTTCTTTCTCATTAATCATTTTACCAAATACACACTTGAGCTGGTAATGTTTTTACTTCTCTGACCATGTTTGCCTTCAGAGTGGAGAAGACACAACTGCAATAGTAGCAAGACTGTTTTTGTTGTGTTCTGTCTCTGACTTTTGATGACTTTAAATTGCTTTGTCACTCTTGCCTCTGCATAGTATATTCAAAAGTCTGCCTCGAAAAATACCAGTTTTCAATTACATTTTGAAAGAAAGGAGGCCAGGGACTGGATACTTTGCCATTTTCAAAAAGAGCCATATTTAGCATTTCCTTCTGGCATCTGCTTTCTACTTCATCAGTTTTACACTAAAGTATTTCAAGGGTTTGATAAAACGGCTATGAAGATGCATTAAAATAAAAGGGGAGGATCATAATTCCCTTGTTTCTTCAATCAAACAAAATACAGACGGCAAAATTTTTAGTGCAGTTGTATTTTAACAAAGAGCACACATTAGTTTGGAGTAAAGGAAAGAGGCAATGTGGGATTGAGTTACAGGTAGGCCCTTCTGTTTGAGCCTTGTACCTTCCCTTTTCCTGGTTCTACTAAGGAGTCTAGATCTCAGTCTCCAGGCCCTTCAATCTTCTCCACCCACCCATAGGACTCATTCACAAGAGCTGATTAACAGTAGTAATGATTGCGTTTTTCTAATGAAAGCCATTATGTGCATGTGCTTGTACCACCAGAAGTAATAGTTTTCCTTACCTCTCACTTGAAACTCCCCATCCATATCTTCCATTCCCAGTCCAGACCAATCTGACAGTCCCTTCTTCCCTAAAGCTTCAAGATCCCCAGCTCAAAATGTGGAGGGGAGCCTTCTCCTCCAGCACTGTACACCCAGCAGAATGTATAAAAACCCCACATCAACTTGGCCACGAGTCCTCAGTTCCACCTGCTGTTGGCTGTCAGAAGTAATCTACCCTGCCCTTTTTATCAGCTTTTCACAGCGTGTCCCTGGTTCCTGCGCTCAGTAGATAGAAAAGGAAAGGAAACAAATCTATCCAAGGCTGCACTTGCCAAAATCATCAAAGGGATGAATTGCCCCTCCTATGAGAACAAGCTGAAAGAGATCTTTTCAGCCTGGAAAAAGAAGTCTGGGGAAACCTTATAGAAGTCTTTCAGTAGTTAAAGGGGGCTTATGGGATGGGGACAGACTTTTTTAAAGGGCCTGTAGTGATAGGACAAGGGGTAATGGTTTTAAACTAAATGAGAGTAGAGTCAGACTAGCTATAAGGAAAAAATTTGTTACGATGGCGGTGGTAAAACTCTGAAACAGGCTACCCAGAGAGATGGTCCTGCAAATATTCGCTGTCAGGTTGGACAGGGCTCTGAGCAACCTGATCTAGTTGAAGATGTCCTTGCACTTTGCGGGGGGGTTGGACTGGATGGTCTTTCAAGGTCCCTTCCAACCCAAACCATTCTATATTTTTATGAAAAATCTATGTGTTAAACCGATGAAAGTTTAAACCTCAAGTATGCCAAAGGGGAAAAAAACCAACCATGTTATTACAAGGCATAAAAGACAGGGATTCTTCTCCTTCCCCAGAGCTGCTCCCCCATGTGTCTGAGATGAACTAACCCCTCCCTCCCACGCCCCACTTTAGGTCTTTGGAGATTTTATGAGTGCTAATATTAGCCTTGTCGACATTCTCAGACTTAATTGAAAAAGGTTCTTGGTTATGAAAAGACATGTGTATTTTCCAGACCATCAATCAGCTAATTAGAAGAACTTTACCTTCCTTAAGAGAGAAGCTGCAATCAAGGGCTAAAAAATTAATTAAGGCTACTTCAGGTCAATGAGTCCCAAGAGTTAAGGAGATAATGCCCACTTCTCATTCTAGATGTCTGATCCAAAGGAATGGCCTTTGAGTCCTTCTGGCACTTACCTAATACTAGACCACTTTCTTGACTGTTTAGTGAGCCTGTTTCTTACATAGGACAACCTCACAATGGGCCAGATTTTCAAGGTCCAGATGAAAATACTTAGTTCTACTTTAAGAGAGGGAAATGGATTAGTGATCTCTAGAGCTCCCTTGTAATTGCAGCCTTTATGCAAAGTTTTCAAAAGAGCTTAAGAAATTCTCCACTGTAAGATTTGGTCACTTAACCTGCTTAAATTTTTGTGAACATTTTGTTAGGTATCTTCCAAAAACTTGCAGTCTGACCTTCCATCGCTCTTCATGTGAATTTTGTTACATTCATTTTGAAAAGTCCAGTCTCTTCAAACCAAAGATGCATAGGCAGAATGGTTGAACAAATATTTGCATTGGAGAGAATACACAGCAAAGTCCTGTGGGCCATGAATATCCTGGTTTATGGAATGTTCAAGCTTTGAACAGATTCTTCCCAAATATTTCCTCACTATTTCATAAAAATTATACTGATTTATTGCTTATTGTACTGACTCTTCATATTTTCCCTAGAAGCCATACATGTTTAAATAACAATATAATACCTAACAATCTGTTCATTCTGCAAGTCTGCATAAACCATCCACTGGCATACAACAAATTCCATAACTGTAACAGAAGCTTTGGATGATTTTTTTTTTCCCTTGGAATTTCTGGCATGGCATGGCAGACTGTTCCCATATGGTCCTGCAGTTGCCTATAAGAGATTAGTATTAACAGCACTAATCTAAAATTCGTAATCTTCATATAACACTTCAGAAATTGCCTTAGAAAAATGTTTTACATGCATTTCTTTTTTTTTTCCACTGTCAAGTAAACATTTCAGATATTCATGTTTCATTATTTATTTATGGCCTTGTTTCACCTTGTGTTGCAGAACACCCACCAACACTTGTCTCTTCTGTCAACTCTGAAGTAGTCGATACAAAAATAATACACTACATCACCATAGATATTACGTGCTGATAGTGTACAATTCTTTATCAAATTCAAGTTGAAAATAATTGCTTTATGTAGCAATGTCCTGGGGTCTGGGCACTGCAAACATATTGCTAAAAAAATACCTCAAACCTTAGTAAACCAAAATACACAGCATTTATCAAAACTTAAAACCACTGAGCCATACCTTAGCTGGTATGAACTGGCCTATATCCTTCTGAAGTCAGCTGTGCTGTGCCAGTACACCTAGTCTGTAGGACTGGTCCACAGTCGTTTCCTGACACTTCACAAAGGTATTGTCTTATGTTGCTTTGCTTTTAATCTTACGCCAAGGATTTCCTTTCTCCGGGATAGAAAGCCTGGATTCTTTAAGTACACTACTAAATAAACATTGTTATTGAGAATGTCTGCAGTACCTTTTGAAAGCAGCGGGTGGCACTTGCAGAGCAACAATGTTCTGTGATTTAGCTTATTTTACAGCAGTGCTTTGTCCCTGTCAACAAATGGGATTTCATGGGATGTAGCATTTAGACCAAGTTCAGTCTGACTGAACTGAATTATTCTGTCTGCCTCAAGACTGAATTATTCTTTCTTGCCAACAGCAGCAGAGAAGGGTGTCAACACTTGTGGAATCGAAGCACTACCTGCACGTTTCCTAATTCTATGGGCATATCTGTGTAAATAAACTCAAAGACATTTGGGAGCCGAGACACAAGCTTCATTCATGGTTTAGTAGCAGCATGTACTTCCCATCTAAAATCTTTTCATCCAGGAAATACTATTGGGAATTTGCTGAGCAGCCACAGCAGGTCTTTGCAGTTTAAAGTAACCTGCAAGAGTTCTTTAAAGTGTGTCGCTGAAAACATTTTAGAGTTATCCGATGCTGTTAGGTGATTTCAGGACAGTGTCATATGCTAAAAAATAATGTTCTGTAGCAGAAAGCTATATGACACTGTGATTTCTGCACTGAGTGTACTTATAGGTGGCATAGAGAAGTAAATAAATAAAGGCTAATAAAGATACACTGAGGGTGTCCTCACAGTACAGCACAATTTGTAATAAAAAAACCCAGCAGGATAAACAGATACACCCTAAAATAACCTCAGTAGAGTGTACTGTACTTATTTAATTTCACGTTGTCTGATTGAGTAATGTCTTTTGTATGTTAACACTGCTTATAATTTCCTCTGCAACATTCAAGAACTCGGCAGGTATCACAAGTTTTAATTGCCAGCATCATTCTACACCAGCATGAGGCATCTAGACAGTATTAAACAAAATACTGATCCATCACCCCCATTTTCTGTTTGTGCGGTCCCATTGCATTTCCTGGTGTGCAATGCAAATTTTGAAAATTAAATGGGAAGTAGTTTAGTTCATTTATCTAATACAGAAATTCATATTTTAAAAATCCATACTAATGTTTGATTTTCTTCAGCATGCATATTGACCTATGTGTGTTGCTATTTGACTGACTACTGACTCCTTTAAGTATGAGAAATGTATCAGTTGTTCTTATCTAAAAATATTTTCTTGTATTGCTCCTTCTGGATATTTTTAATTCAAGATAAATTCACCAGTGTTTGGCTGAAGGAAGGGCTCTTGATTCCTAAAGAGAGAGGAGGACCATTCTCTTAAAAAGTCATCAAATCCTTGGAAGTGCCTAGGTTGTTTTGTAAATTCCATTTTGAACCACTGAGATTTATTTATAACAGGAAAAAAGAACTGAAGCAAAACATCTGGTTTCCCACCCTCATTACTACCCTAAGTTTGAGCCCTAAAAAATTATTTATTCACATCTTGTAAAATAGGTGCTCCTGTGGTTTAGAGGCCTCTTTCTGCAATTTGTCTAAGGAGGAAAAGGTTACACAGGATTCCACTGACATTGATATCACTGACGCCAGAAAAAGAAAATTAGTGAAAGAGTTGCCATTGCTTTCAGCATTGTCAGTTATATCTAAATCCGTATTAAAGCACAATGTTGATAAATCCACTAAACCCATGTCAAGATACTGCAAATGAGTTAATACCTACACAAATATGTTTAAATATATGACATATTTATACCTACACAGTATTGATTATAACGGTATGTTACTTCCCTGCGTGACCATCCAGGAGCCCCTCTGGCAGTCACTCTTGCATCACCTGAACTGACACCAATGCCCTTTCCCAGCCACACACCCCACACTCACACAGTCACACCAGGTTTCCTCACCACCTCAATCCCAGTTTTCCAATAGCAGAGTCTCAGACATCCAGATCCTTAAAATAATTTATTCTTGCTGCAATAACTGAATAACAAAATAGCAGCTCGAGCTGGGTGCTCCAAGGAGGGACCCTGAGCAGAGGCACTCAGGGCATTTATACCCTCACAGTCTAGGCAAGCAAAAGTCTGGGGTCATCAGCTCCTGCCATGTCTTTGAGCGCCACAGGCCCCTGGGTCCTTTGTTTGGCAAAGGGTCCCATGTCCTCTTGCCTTGGGCTCAGGTGCTGCACACCCAGAGCTCAAACTGCAGCTTGCACTCCAGCTGTGCACCCAGCTACCTGTACTGGATGTATTCCTCAATGGGTATATCTCATACTATGATTTTCAGTTTGTTTTTAATGTTCCAGGCAATGGATTTTTTTTAAATATTCAAATGTTCAACAAGTTTATTATTCTTTCTGTAATCTTTACTGAAATTCCAATACCTTACTTTCTAAACTACATTCTGAAGTGTTGCATACCTCATTTCAGTGTTCACGTTGCAGGTTGTTGAAGGAGCCCACAGATTCTGAAAATAGGGGTGTTTTCAAATAATCTGTGTTATTACTTCTGCAGGCTATACAGAGATGGCTTAGGACATGAGAAAGGTTAAAGGGGCCACACTTGAAAAGGCAAGGGGTAGGAAAGAAATTGTAGCTTGCTGTTACAGTTGTGGTTTAAAAAGCCAAATCTATTTTATTAAGGACAGCCAGTATAATTAACAAGTCTTTAAGGTATTTTCTAGGCTTCTGCTTCTCCACAAAGTAAGATACCTTACTGTGACTCAGAGTCAATATGAGTCTTGAGAGAAGTACTAGAAAAATTATTTGTCAAACGACTGGATTTGAGCTAGTGTTTCAGAAAATTTAAAGAACCTTTACAGAAATGTGCTTAAAGATTCCATTTCTAATTGATCAAAACCAGGACACGCATTCCTAACAGTTTCCAAATCTCTCTCAACCATTTTCCTCAAGATAATGATCTCCAAATAGTTGACAGACTTAAGTCTTACAATGTGCCAGAGGCTTTCTGTTCATCACAGGTGCAATTCCTGAGCTAAATTCTTCAGCTGTGGTTTGCTCCTTGATTTGCCATGTTTGTTAATCACTTGCTTGTTTTTTCATGTATCTCAGTCCATTCATTTCACATTCAGGAAGTCCTGTTCACAAGAAGATTCCTGAAACGCTGTTCATGACCAGAGGCAAGCATACGCACATTTTGCTCAACACATTTTTCCTCTGCATCTGTGAGAAAAAAAAGGCATTGAAATGATACATCTAAGCTTTGTTAGCTGGCTCTTTCGTACAGTCAAGGCATCTCCAGGGTATGATCCAGCCTAGTCAAAATCCAAAGTGGAGAAGGAGTAGCAAATTGGTGAGATTTGGCCAATTGGAGAAGAAAAGAAATGTGTAATAAAGGAAATCTGTGCTAGCCAACAAAACTATCTGCGTCTTTCTACAGAATTACCTAAGGATTGGGATAGGAAGGCCAAAAGCTGCACATAACCATTTTGGGTTTTTTCTACAATCCTTTTCATGCACTCAGCATCATAGCATTTAATCAGTCTGTCACATACACATGCTGTATTTTAAGACAATTAAAATTATGCTGTCTTTTTCTTAATTTTATAGCTCCGTAAATCTGTTTTCAGCATCAGAGCAAGAAACCTTCTGGAAAAAGAGACGGCAATCAATAAAATTCTAAGGTAAGAGTCAGGTGTGATTTGATATTGTTCTGACTGTCATCTGATTTCTCACAATCTTGTTTGTTACTGCATGTATAATATTCATAATAGTGTATCCCTTTGTAGTACATCTATTGCTTTCCTTATCAAAGATAAATTGCTCTTTTCTCTGACTATTTTATATGCTTGAACAGCAAAAAGAGAGGGATTGTACTACTTCGGTATATACTTGAATTGTGTCATGCAGAAAGATTATGTTTCAGCTCTTTTCACTTCTTCCTTCTAAACTAACCAAAACATGTCTCTTCATAAGCGGTGTTATTTTGTCTGAAGAATTCTAGCCTGGTTCTTGCAAATGTCTGCACATACACATTTGCAGGGATTGTGCACTAGAAGGCACAGATTACAGCTAATTATATTCCAAGTACCAAATTGACAGGGAGGAAGATTTCAGAACTATGACTTCTGTAGAAGCATTTCCTGAATGTTTTAATAATGATCACTCCTTTTGGTATTCCATATCAAGTACTCAGCACCGTAAGTGACTAATTCAAGTCTAAGTCTCCAAGACCCATCTCTGAAGTTATCATGTAGGTAACACTGTGCAGCAGTTTTTCATGCCACCATTGGTTCTATGCTACAATGGCTGTTCTTGATATACATTGCACTAATAATGCAAACAATGTATAGCTCACTGTTTATATATTTATATTTGCATTTTGTCAATGAGAGGACCCAGGTAAATACATAGTATAAACAGGAAAAACTGATCTGAAAAGTACAGATTAAGTAAGGCAATGTTGTATGAGGAGCAGTCAATTCATGAGGGGTTCAATGTGATTTCTGAATTAAGAAGTTTCTTGAATACCATTTCAGAAGTTTTATAGCTCTGGTTCTTTTTAATGCTCTATAAGAATACAGGACAGGGAGAACTGTAGAAATTAGCATGATTTTTTTTCTGTCTTTAAATCCATGTAAATATAAACAATTACTAATTCAAATGAATAATCATTGTAAAAATATTATTGATAAATGTAAATACAATACCATAAGTATTCAATCCTAACAAAATTTAGTGCACTATTTTTAAGCCTTTCTTTCAGTTGTGTGTCTTGGTTTTACTGACATTACTGTTACAGATAGATTGAGCAAAATACTTCTAAAAATACGAGTTTAGATATGGGTATCCTGGCAGCATTTTGGTGAAACATTTGTAATGAAATTCTGTGTTATATGAGAACTGTGAAGTGTTACTGACACCTCCAGGGTTACACAGATGTCAGTTTGTTTGGTGTGTCATATACTATACTGCAGAGAAAAAATGTAGACAAGAGAAAATACCCTACTTTTATATATTGAGATATTAAAAGAAAAAACTAACCTGACATTATAAGAGCTCTATTCTTTCATAGATAGAAGAAAAAAATTCAGTCCTGGAAACTGAAATTCAGAATTCTCCCATCAGCACAGAACTTCCTCCTTTGCAGAAGTCTGAAACAGTGGGAGAAGAATCCAAGCAAACCATTGCTTGGGCTTCACTAAGTTCTCAGAAATACAAGGACAGAACCAGAAATCAGTCCTGCCATTTCAATCCTGATGCATTCCACTTGGTCCTTCAGATCATGGCTTCTACCAAAGCCTTGTATCTAAAAGGACTTCTCATCAATTCACCTGAATTCCTCTGAAGAAAAGTTTCAGAGGCAAGAGAATAAAGTTTTCATTTACTAATCTACTATTTTATTTTTAATTAATGTATTTACTCTATTAATTTCGTCTACATTTACTGAATTTTCCATTTTCCTGGATCATCAGCAATGAACTTTGAGAAACACAGAGAAAAGGAGGGAACTTCTGTGAAGTAAGAAAAACAGGGATCATGATTCCTTTAATGGTTTATTGGGCTGCTTTCAAGTAATTTGCAAAGTCTTACTCTCCTCCTGAGGAAGATAACAAGTACTGTTTATTGTTCCTTATTATTGCCTCAAAATTTTTAAATAAACTCTGATCTATGACACTTGCAATGCATCCATTCCAGCATAAGAAAATTGTGTTCATGGCATATCTGGTGGGCAGACTGATAGAGAGCATTGCCACTGATGGGCTGACTGGTCCTGAGCACTGCCAGTGTTTCCATGTTGATGACTGTGTTCCCGCTGTTGATGCAGGGGAGTTTTACAAACAGGAAGATTCAAATCTCAACATGAGAGATTCTTGTTCTAATTTTTGCTTTAGTTGTAAATGCTGTAAACGCCTTCATAAAATTAGGTGACTCTCAGCTAGTCAGAGTGTCTGACAAGAGAAGAAATGGCATTTATGCCAAGAACAATAAGAGGTAACTCAAGATGTCCCTTCTGATAAGTTTGCTTCTATCATCTTTTTAATTTTTGTCTACCTGAATTAAGAAGCATTTGTCTAAAGCAATACCTCTGTATAGCAAAGCTGCCCATGGGCAACTTCAACTTGATAAAATTGCTGTGGTGAAAGGGAATTTTAGGTCAGTTCTAGCCTAAGTCCACCTCTGACCTTTCCCCCCTACTTTTTAAACCTTGTCAAATTATTTTTTAATCAAATTGTGAATGTTTCAATATAACCAACTGTATGGAAGGACTGCATTACACATAGGTACCTTCATGTCTCTCTTGTGCATCTTTCTCTATCCAAACCTCATTTTTGCCTTTTATATGCTGAACTGCAGCTTGACATCTTCTTCCCCAAGAGGAGGAAGGAGGACTTTAATAGCCCTTGACCACCAAGAGACACAGTTCATGCACTCAGTCCTAGGTGTCTCCCCTGCTCACCTGGTGTTATATGATGCAGCGAAACTGGTGTCTGGGTCTCTTTGTTTTCCTTCAGCTTTCTTGCTGCACGCCCAGGCATGTATCTAATTTCCAAGCATCCTTGTTTAGAAACCAACCACCTCCCTGCCTCCTTGAGGTCTTTGTGCAATTAGGCACAGGAACCAAGTCAAGGAGGTAGCAACTACTGTCCTGATACTGTGATCAGTGCTTTGCATCACCACTGCCAGTGTCAGAGCACAGAGGCTTTAAAGCTTCACATAAATCCTTTCTTCAACCTTGAAAAATGAAATAAAGTAAAAATGAGTTAGGGACAGTTAGAACAACTCTTTCAGTACAAGATCCCATTTAATAGTACCTCTGAATTGCTAACAGCTCCATTCCTTTCTGAAAATTACAATGCATTTGTAATCTCTCAGCAGCAATAACCACTTCTAGCAAATTTGCTTTCTCCTGCATGTCTTCAGTGCTTCACACTTTTCTCTCACTCTGTGTTGCTGTGAGCACTGCTTTTCCTCTTAAAAGCAAGTTTTGTACCTGTAGTTCTTCTGACCCTCATTCCTTGCTTGGTAGTTATCTAAGAATGGGGTCTAGTCCTTTATTAGTCCCTCTGGCTCTCTGAAGTAGAGAGAGTAGAGCAGGTCCAGTCAAAATGTTGTGTATAAATCAGCTTGTTCTCTCCTGTGCTGAGGAGAAATTGTAAACAGCACAGAATGGTAGGGAAAATGAGCAAATTAAAAGTAGTCACATGTTGCTGTGTCCTTCCTGTCCCTGACCCCTTCTGACTGGATGTGAGTCAGGACCGCCCCCCCTCCCTAGAGATAAAAACCCCAGCAAGATCAGGAACAGGCCTCTTTGGTTCCAGGCTTGCATGGAACTTGCACCCTCCCTTGTATTCCCACCCCCCTCCTCAGTCTCCCAACCCCTCCCCTGTTTTCCTCAATAAGAACACCATGGAGACCTGGAACGAAACAGCTGCCTTTCTAAACCTGCAACGCTTCTACAAGGGCCGCGTCCGACCAGTCCCGCAGCTCGGGGCCACAGTGAAACCCATCCTGCGTGTTCCAGTTCTGGGGCAGCTCTCCCCCCCGCAGCGGGGGAGCACTGCCCCAGTGTTCTGTACTGCAGCAGTCTCACATAGTCCAGAATACAACCACGGTGTCAATAGTGCAAAACCTAATTCTGGTGTCCATTAAACTCTGCTTCACAGAATCAGAGAATGGTTGAGACTGGAAGGGACCTCTGAAGGTCTTCTGGTCCACCCTTCCTGCTCAAGCAGAACCACCCAGAACAAATTGCCCAGCACCACATCCAGACACCTTTTGAGTATCTCCAGGGAAGGAGACTCTACAACACACATACATAAAATATACATAGTGACAGTTTGGGAAACACACTTTTTCTTTTAAATGGGTGGCTTTTTATTTGTTTTTCATTGCAGTTGATGCTATAGTCAAACTGTAAACTGATACTAGGGGTGCACAATAGGATTTTCACTGTTCTAGACAAGATTTGTCTGGTGTGTTTCCTGGGCCTGAGGGAATAACTCATGCTCAAGAGTAACATTCAGTTTCATAAACAACTAATTGCATGAAGTGTATTTATCTTTTGTTTGAAACTGAGATTGCCTTGGGGGAGCAGCAGGGCTGGAGGGGAGGGGAAAAAGGCAAGAGTGAAGAATGAATTGCTTGAATTAAGTATCCTATTCTAGTTTGTTAATATGCTAGAATATAATTCAGACTTTGTTCATACTAATACAGTGATTTCTAGGAAAGCTGTAAAATTTCTCTCTGAATAAAATCTCTCTGAACACTAATACAGAGACTGAGGAAAGATCTTTTCCAGCCTAAATGACTCTATGATCCTAGAAGATACACCTTTGGTATGCTTTATTACAAATTGGCTTGTGTTAAACAACTGACTTACATTAGTCGGTTCTGAATCACTTGTAATAAATTTCTTGGCATATTTTTTATGTTTTCTCTTTTAAGAGTATGATTTCTGTCTTGATAACCTTGAGGGTTTAACCCCATGCCTTTCTCAGAACAAATGTTCCAGGTAAGTTCCTTTGATGATTGTTGTTATCAGGTGCAAAATCCAGACTTAGTCATGCAAAGACAAACAAAAAGAAATACTGGAATGCACATATTCACTGGTAAGAAGCTTTATGGATTTTGTGCCAAATGAACACCACATTATGGATCACTGCAAAGCACAGTTGTGAAGTAGAGTTATTGGGCTATGGAGTCCCCAGCACTGCAGGTATGGAATAGTGTATCTGTCACTGATGCCATTGTGAGGGAGGCAGTAGACTGGATGGCCACTTGAGGTTTCTTCTTCTACCTTGCTTTAGTGAATCTTCTACAGGCCGATAAAAATTGTTATTGTACAAATATCTGTGAGAGGAGAAGCTGAAACAGCAAGGCAAGAGTGACAATCACAATAAAAATTGCTAAAGGAAGGGAAGTCTACCATAGCTCAACTGCCTGAGCAATACTGAAGAAAGTAAGTAACACTTTGGTTTTGTGCTTTAGATACCTATGGAAGGAAACAAGAAAAAACATGGAAAAGAAAAAACCTGACTAATCCAAGTTGCATTAAGAATCTATTTTATTTCATCAGCCAGATTCAGATTTCGTTTAAAAAGAGTATATTTTTCCCCCAAAGAATAACAGGGTAGCTGTGGTGAAAATGTGCATTGTGCTTGCTATTTAAAAAGTGCCTCATTTAATTAAATTTATAAATGAAAGAAGGAAATACTATGACACCTGTCAGGTGGATTCCCTATGAATCTTAGGCTGTCACATTTAACCATATATTCTGAGTTAGGTGGAATTGTAGTGAGAGCATAGAAAGATTTAGTAAGGATAGAAGGTCACAGAGATTGAAAACAGTGCTGAATGACACTGATGACTGTACTGAAGAGCACCACACTACTAAGGCTTCAGTGTGAGCATGTTTCAGGGAGAACAAAAGTACATAGTAATATATGCAGCTGTTACAGTTATTGCATAAGTACTCACTCATTAAAATAATACAACACCCCCCCCCCCCAAGTCAGTGTTACACTGGAATGCAAGATGAGTGAATACTTACGGCGGAAAGGATGCCTGACTAGAAGATCCAAGTGTGAGCCACATGCTTACCCTCTGCAAGAGACCTCAGAATATTCATTCAAGGTACAGTATTTTGAAGTACTGATCAAAACCTTTAACATTCCACATTTGGTAAAAGAATGTTACTTGAACACTCTGTTCGTGACTTATTTTTCAGGAATTCCAAAGCAGGAAATCGTTTGAAGGACTTAAAAAATGTGGCCCTCCTAATTGCTTGGAGGTAATATATGTGGTACAAGCTATGTGGTATCCCAATATTGCCTTGTTCTGTGTCATCTTCACCTGGCTTTCTGGTAACCTAGCAAGTTGTAATTTCTCTTTCAAGATATTTTAATTACATTTGCACTTTTCAAAGCAAATTTGGAGCATGTGGTTTGCAGCTGCTGAACTGTGTTCAGAGTTCTGCAAGGTGAGTACAAAATCTGGAAGCTTGACATATTTCTTGTCTCTTCTTTGTTTCATAACTTCCTTTCACTCCACAAGTGAAAGTGAACCTATCTAATATTTCAGAGTGGTGGTATAGGAAGCTAAAAAGGGCAATTTTAGCTAAAAAGGGTAATTCTGCCTCTGTTGCTCGAAAAAAGGTCAAAAGATTCTGACCATCTACAGTTACATAAAGATGTATCAAGAGAAGAAAAGTATTTTATTAAAACTCCAATTTTCAAGCCACATAGGACTGAACGTTTAACACTATGGCACATTGATTGTGCCTGGTGTGGGACTGAGCTCCAGGCAGCCAAATCTGCCTGTGAGCTAAGGGATGAACTCTACCATCTAATTGACAGAGGTCTAATAAAGGTAATGGAGCCCAGCGAGATCTTTAGTTGACTGCTCTGTCTTTGGATTCCCAGTTTATGGTTAATACCTTCCAAACATCATTAATTAAATTAATTGACCAATCATTCAATGAAGTTTTTCACATATCAGCATATAGTAATATTTGAGATGCCAGAGGATGTCCCAAACATCTTCTGGAAGATGGCAGTTAATTTAGAAGTTTCTAAGGGTATTGTACCCTGCTGTAGCAGCAGTTGGAAGCAAAACAAAATACTCCAAGGCATTGCAGGTGGTGCTGGCCTCCTCTGTACAACCAACTGAATTTAGTCTTACATCTGCACTGGCTGTGAGTGAAGCCTGGACAAGTGGCTCACAGGCAGGCACTTGAGAGCAAGCACGGAGGTGAACATGTCTACAGTGAGAACACAAACTCTATTGCAGGCTTGAAAACTGGCAACTCTGCAATTCTGAAAACTTCATGGTACCTGCCATCTTTTTCAAAAGTCCCCAAAGATCTGCTATTCTAGGTGTCTAAGCAGCTGAAAAATACCCAGATTCTGAGTCAAAAGGATAACAAAACACAATTTCTAGTAAGAGTTCATATCATACAAGTGTATTAGTTTGAAAACAAACCAGTGGGAGATCACAAGTCAGGATTATAATTTAATAGGAAAATTAAATAAAGTAAGTGCAATAATAGAAGGAAAAGCACTGACAAAGTCAGATACAACCTGACACCCTGTTAGGGTGGCGGTAGCAGTCCAAATGAAGTATTTCAGTTGAAGCAGTGATCCTGTGGAAGGTCTGGTCTCTACCTGAGGGTCCAGTGGTCCTCTGGGAACCCAGTAGACAGGGCTAACTAGGCAGTTCTAAGGCCAAGTTATATCCAGGTGGGAATGCTTGGCTCCTCCCTCCTGGGCAGAGCATCTCACAATAGGATGAGATAATTCCATGAGTCATGTGGTGGGTCCTTGATGGCCCATTGTCTGTTATCAGGGGTGAGTCATGGCAGGAGATAACAGCTAATGCCCCACAGCTTGTGGTAATAGAATACTGAATACATCTATATTGTAACCTAGGACAACAAGGAAGATTAAGGCACTAATTCCCATGGAGAATGCTAGGAGAGAGGCTGGCAAAAGTAGACATGGCCTTTTCAGTACAACATCTTTTTCTCTGGAAATACAAAAAAGTTTCTTTGCAGTTACTTGATAAAAATTTCTGATCTCTGTGCTAAACAACTGGTATTTCATTATTTCTCTGTTGAGTTCAGGAGGGCTGCAGGGCTTCCAGAGGTATTGAAAATGAGGCAATGGATGGAAATGCTAAATATATATTTAGGAATCTAACTTAGTAATCATAACCCATACTAAGTCCTTCTACAGGTGGTACTTTTTATGCAAACCAATTCAGCCATAGTACGCCCATAGTATATGGCTGTGTCTATTTTATAATATTATTAATAATCAAATGAACCATCTTGTTCATAATTCAGGTAAAGATTTATTACTTGAGCATTTAAGTTCTCTTGTGAACACTAAGTTTTTATGTAACTTGGTATTCAAGTTGCTGCATACAAGAACATGAAAAGTTTATGTACAAGTCACTTTTTGATGTCAAGAAAATAATTTTTAACTGTTAAAAGCAGAGCATAATAATTTATATCTACAGGGGAAAAAATAGATAAGTTACCCTCTTTGTCACACCAAGAAGCCTCTATACAGAAGTCAGACCCCAGAACTTTTCATTGTCTCTGCCAGAAAAACTGGATTGACATTTTAATGGAGTTAAATAGGACCTATTTTAAGGAAGTAATTTTTTTCTTTTTTTCCCTTTTTTTTAAATCAAGAAATGCAAAGGTATTAAAATATCTCAGTTGTTTTCTGACAGTGTTATGTGGTATAATAATAATATAATGCTTAAAATCCTTTGGTATTAAAATGTTCATGATTTATGTAAGATGAGCTGTGTTTTATAAGACATGGAGTCATTTTCTTATATGTCACAATGCTTCAGTTTAGTGTAGTGTAACCTAATACTTTCTGTAACAAGTGTAGCACAATGTAGTTTTCTAGCATGCTAATCTGATTGGCAGTGGTGACATTGACAAGCATTCTAAGCTTCTCATTTTTGTTCCAGATACCTCTTTGGATTCCTACTTGTATCATTTACGTGTTTATTTTTCCCTGAAGAAGAAAAGTGGAGAAGAGTGAAAAACAAAGCCACAGTGGGGAAAGAACATGCACTGGACACTTTTTGCCATCAAGCATGATCATCCCATGCTGTCAGGGCATTAAGCCTTACAGCAGACTGGCAAACAGTGTGGTTATACAAATAGTGTATAGGTTTTTTTCATCTTTTCGAAAAAAGTGAAGATTCAATTCAATAAAAAGTATGGAATGTTACTGGCTGGGTCTTGTGTTTCTCTAAATGGTCTCATAACACAAAATGAGCAATGAGGAGTGCACAGTGTAAACTTTAAATCGAACCGTTCTAGAAAGTTAAAATATGTTTCCAATGTTGAAATTCCATTTCTCAGCCATCAGAGGGATCTGTGTGAAGTCTTTTAGTGGAAACCTCTCTTTTTCTTAAGCAAATCAATCTCATTGTAGCAATCAAGATAAAGATACACATGCTCTGTTTATCTTACTGGCCAACAAATACTCATTTCTGACAAAATGTGTAAAATGTGTTCACCAAAATTATGCAAAAACCAAAATGAACCATGAAAAAACAAGTGAGAAAACCCATAAAGCAAAATGCTGCAAGCTGAATGCATTCCCAGAGAGCAGACATTTCGTATTACAGAATATCAGCAATGTGCAGCTTTTCATTTCATACTGTATATGATTCCACTTATTTTGAACACTCCAAGTTATGTTGTAAGTCTTAAGTGTGTATCTACAGTCCTGAAAGGGACTAAAATTGCTGTTGTACTTGTTCTATTCCCTTCTTTATCGCTGAGAAACTGGTTTTATTGATGGTTAGTGCATTGCCTGACCCTTTTCATACTTAGTGAAGTCTTGAGGGACCATAAATTCTACAGCAAACTGAAAAAAAGTCATAGATGGCCCTTGCTAAGGCATGGAGAAGGTTCTTCAGATGACTTGTTGTGTTGCAGAATGGGGAACAGTGCTTTGGAAATATTTTCATGGAAAGTCCATTGCTCTTTTATTGTTATTGTCTATTGTTCTTGAAGTACTTGCTCCCCACAAAGCCAAGCCGACTTCTCTGATTGTGTTACCTCTGAAATTATCATATATACTGAAAACTCTGTGTCATCATCTTTGTATTTCTTTGTAGGGCCTGCACTAGACAACGCATGCTGAGTGGATCATTTGAGGGGCAGCCAGCGAAGGAAAGGTCAATACTTAGTGTCCAGCATCATATACGACAAGAACGCAGGTAAAAATGGACAGAAAGGATGGTTTAAAAATATTCTTAAAGTAAAGGTGACAAAAGGAATTATATTTGAGCAATTCCTAACACATGAAAAGCCAAAACTACTTATTTGTCCAGAGAACTAAATTCTACTTTCTTCATTGCAACCATAATGAAATTCATTATACTGCATAAATAGAAAAAATGCCTTTTTATTTCAAATGTCATTTCCTTTGCCAGCTACAAAGCTATCAATTTAAAGATCAGAAGGAAAGAAATTGGCTTATGTTAGACCAGATTGAAAACAATTGAAGAGCATATAAGCTTCTGATGTTAGCAAGAGAAAAATTATAAGAATTTGAGATATTGGGTGGCTGGAGAGCAGTGCTTTATAATGGTCATCTTATAAAGGTCAAAATTTCATCTTGAGATGTATTGTTAAATTGATTATGATTGTTTCAGGTCACTGAGACATGGTTCGAACAGCCAGCGAATCAGCAGAGGGAAATCTCTTGAAACATTAACTCAAGATGTAAGTCCTCATAGAAAAGTGCTGGTTTCAATTTGAGAAGATAAGAAATAAGAATATATACTATCGAATAAAATCTTGTGTGAGACTAATTTCTATTTATGAACTTGCTTACAATTTGTATTTTGAAATCTTGAAAGGAAGTAATGAAACAAATGCTATAACTGCATTTGAATTATCCTCAAAATGATTGATTTGGTTATTTCACTGACTTACTGGTTTTGGAATACTTGCTGAGATAGATTCACTGAATCTGTAGGCACTGCATTAGGAACACAACAATTGCTACCCAGGACACCTTAAAAAGCCTTACTCTGGAATTAGACAAATCACTCAGGCTAGCAAAACAGTACTTCAAAATTTCTGATGGAAGTTTAGCAATGTTTTCCAAGCAGCAGAACTGTCAGACTAAGGGACAAAGACTAGAAGAGAGAATAGTAATCATGAATAGATTTCATTGTGGTGTAATTTCATGCAGTTAAGTGCATTTTCATTTCTGCAAACATGATATTTTGTGGATCTCTGTGACAGTGAAAACTCCAGGGGCAATATTATTCACCCCATTTCCGAATTATCTCAGTCTTTAAAGGTAACTGAAGCAGATGTGGCTTTGCTAGTTTCCAGTAGTAAGGATAACACCAGTGTTACCCCACCAGAATTGCTCCAAAATCTCACATAACTCAGAATAGTAATGCTGATTGTTCCCTCCCTCCCTACCTATCATCCCTGCACTCAGCAGTCACTACCTGTACGATCTGCATGCCTTGCAGCCTGGCAGCTCTGCAGCAGGCTTGAGAAGCTGAAAGGGTGTCTAAAGCTTTTTCTTTCCCAGTCTTTGCCCTTAGTAACTTTGATGGTATTCATTCCAGTTCAGAGAAATCGGCTGGGCTTGCAGGACCTCTGATTTTAAAGTTAAAAGTTAGATTGGATGGACTGTCAAGCATGAAATTAGAACTGAAATTAACCTTGATGAAAATAAGGAGCCTTATGCTGTAGATAGAAGATACTATGCAATATGCTTGACTGAGTTGATGTGCAATACATTTGGAAATAAAGATCTTTCATTTGAATATTTCTATGTAAAATACCATATCTTGCTTTCATCTGAAACATTAAAAACAACAGCCCTCAGACCTCGATTAAAAGGAATCATTTTGCTTCTAGCACTCCAACACAGTGAGATACAGAAATGCACAGAGAGAAGACAGTGAGATAAAGATGATCCAAGAAAAAAAGGAACAAGCTGAAATGAAAAGGTATTTAAAAATCAATTGAGTGCACATTTTCTGTATTAACTCTTCTCTGTATGAAGTTAAAAGTATTAAGCATCAACATGAAGAAAAAGAACAAAGTTTAAGGGGTATTTTTGCCAGGTATAATGTGTAACAATTAATAATTTACATTTTTTTTGAAAGGAAAGTCCAGGAGGAGGAGCTGCGAGAGAATCACCCATATTTCGATAAACCTCTTTTCATAGTTGGCCGTGAGCACAGATTCAGGAATTTCTGCCGCGTGGTGGTACGGGCTCGCTTTAACGTGTAAGTTCATTTCATAGCAGGATTGGTTCCAATGGCTGTTTACTTCCATGTCCTTAGGAATCAGGCTCTAACTTTCCTTTACAAAGAAAACTGCATATAATGTGGTCGCCAAACAAGCTGGCAGCCACTTGTCTGTGTGTAGTGTTGCTATTGGAGGAAAGGAAGCAATGAAATGCTGTGTAAGGACAGATGTGTTTGAGCAGTCTGTGATGCTGAGATGGACAAAACTGTGGGGAAACTGCAGGCATGAGCTGAGAAGAAAGGCTAATGTTTTCCACTTTTAGACCTTCGGGAATCAGCTCGCTATTCCCTTCCTATTCCTCATCATAAGGTGAGAAGTTTTTATACACCAGCTCATAGAACAGAAAAAGGTGAAGAGAAATGAATTGCACCTATGCTCACCTGAAGACTCTGTAGCCTCTAATTAGGGACACACAATGGAATGGGGAGGTATTCAGCTGTGGGAGATAAAGGGAGAAAAGCTAAAACCGAATGAAAGCCAGGAAGACTCAGTAACTAAGCTGTAGGTGTATGTGAGTGTGGCAGATAGAGATCCATGTACAAGCATCTTGATATAAAATTATCTTACAGCTCCTCTTTTAAACCTTTGTCTCTTTCTGGCACCCTAATTTTAAAGGGTTAATGCATGTCACCTTACAAAGAGACTGTAAGACAGAAGATAGCTCAAGGCTATGAGCTTGGCACTTAGCAGGACTAGTTTCAGCAGCTGCTTTACCATTTATTTTCTCTGTGCCCTTCAACAAATTTCTTCTAGTTAGCATGACAGGATGGTTAGATACTCAGTTTTAACAATATTTATATTTAAGTGTTCTGCCACCTTTGTAGAGACATGTCCTTGAGTTATTCCCCAGTTTTCTATGCAACTACTAACTTGATTGTGGTGCACTGGTCCATGAAGCAGTTGCAAATTAAAACAGAAAAACAAAACACAGAAACAGTCATTACAATCCACTTATTAAATACTTGTCAGTGCTTCTTAGCATTGTGGAGTGCCCAATGGTAACAGGATATTTATACTAAAACAGTTTTTAATAAAATGTTTGCAATTATAAGAATAAACAGATTTTCTTAAACCGTCTTCTTTTTTTTTTTCATTTACTTAAATCCTACCAGCTTTATTTGTTTTCCCATCTAGCTTACCAAGTAAAATATTCTAGATATCTTTTCAAAACTGATAGGATACATATTTTCTAATAAAAAAGGCTGAGGAGTACTCATATGTACAATGTAGGGAGAGACATGAGTTTAAGAAGCAAAAGTCAGTGGATTCAGTGGGAAGGCACCTAATCCAGTATGTTCTGGGTACTTACTGATGTAAATGGGTGAACCTGGCCTGTGAAAGATGTTTCTTGTTCTCCTTGTATGTCTTCTGTCCTGTAATTCATAACTGTGAAATCTCTCTGGTGGTAATTCCTCAAGTCTGTTCAGTCCATTTTTCACTATAAGCTCAGCAAGGAAGTAATGGCAATTTCACATCCCGGTGGCTAGAGCCCTCCAATGAAAGATAGGATGTGTCAGTGCAGATCCTGTCTTGGCATGATTTCCTACGGGAGTTGGAAGATAAGTAAAAGTGCCTATAACGAGTGGGTCAGGGGAGGCTTCTTGGATAGAATTCTTGTAGCTTCTCCTGCATCAGTTGTTCTGCTTTGTCTGAAATTGATAAATAATTGCTGCAGCAGGAACTTAACTCATGTCACCTAGATATGTACATATTACTTATGGAGTGTTTCTCACTCTTTGACTGCCTAATGGGTGCTTGGATATGGTAGGTGGAGCACAGCAATTACATGGAAAAATTCAGATATGGAGAATCTAAAAATGTTAATCAGAAAGAGATTGAAGAAGTAATAAAAGACATAGAGCTTGTGGAATGGTGTGTGGGGTGGGTGTGGGGGTGTGTGTGGGTGTGTGGGTGTGTGTGTGTGTGTTAACTGAGGATATCATACAATCACAGAGACAGAGAGTGGTTTGAGTTGCAAGGAGCCTTAAGGGTCATCTAGTTCCCACCACTCTGCCTTGGACAGGGACATCTTTTACTAGGCCAGGTTGCTCAGAGCCTCATCCAGCCATGGTCCAAGAAGTATTGAAGTAAACATAAAGAGCATTTAAGTACATTAAGTTCAGTGGCAGGTTATCCCCCTTATTGCCAAGCAAATTACAACATCAAGTCCTTGTTTACAACAGCAAGACCCAAAAAACTGTCAGTTCAAAGAATCTTGGAGGAATTACAGGTATGCAATGAGTTAAAGTGATAATAACTATGTTGATAATAAGACTGAAATTGCATAGAATTAAATGAAACTTATACAGACATTTAAAATGAAGACAAGATAAAATGGAGCCTTGATTTTGGACAGAAATTATTTTGAGTTGATGGATGTATGGTATAATTATAATGCTGACTAAAATAAAATGTAAATGACTGTATCTTTTCTTCTTTTTATAGTTCTAAAACAGATCCTGTTACTGGAGCTGTGAAAAATACCAAATACCATCAGCTTTAGTAAGCACTGCAAAAGTAACTTTGCTTGGTCACATAAGCCTGCAGTATGAGTGTGTGTGCACACACATGCATGGATGTGTTTAAATGTGCATGCACATGTGTATGTCTTCCTTTTTCTTTTTTTTTTTTTTTTTTTTTAAATAAAAAAGGGTTTTTTTACTATGGAGTTGTTTGGGGAGAAGGATGAATAGGAAGAGAATTTTTTAATCAGATTTTTCTTCTTCACTTGGATGTAACTTCTCTAGTTTTACTACGCATTTCTGAAGTACTGAAATCTTTGACACTTCTCAATTTATTTTTCATAGGAAAGCACTTAACTGTAGTGTAGGCACAAAACAAGTACACAGAGTTCTAGGCATTTGTAATGTCATTTCCTTATGTGTCGTTCACAGCGACTTGCTGGGTTTGGTTACCTACCTGGACTGGGTCATGATCATCGTTACTATTTGCTCCTGCATTTCCATGATGTTCGAATCCCCCTTTAGAAGAGTTATGCATGCTCCAACGCTCCAGGTACTGCCACTGAATCATTTTACAAGTATTGAACTACAGTCACCTTGCTTTTCTCCACTGCCTGTTCCTAAATTATGATTGTTCTCTGCTTTGATTTTCAGATTGCTGAATATGTTTTTGTAATATTCATGAGCATCGAGCTTAATCTGAAGATTATGGCAGATGGCTTGTTCTTTACTCCAACAGCTGTCATTAGGGACTTTGGAGGAGTTATGGACATATTTATATATCTTGTAAGTTTTTATATTCATAGAGAGTTATTGTAGTATTCTTAATTTTTATGTATTTGGTTATATAAGTATTTAGTAGTGAGAAACAGTTTGGCTTTATACCCTGATACAAATGCAGTAGTGTAATTTCTGTTCAGACACCACTGCTTTCATGTGCAGTCCTGTCAGTTATGTGTACAAATACTTCTTTTGACATCTAAAAATACACTGATCTGATAAACACATGGCAATTTAGTGTAAGGTCATTGTATGGCCCCTCTAAATTCTTTATTTGTTGGTATGTTTTAAATATCAGATCTGGTTTCATTCCAAAGTAAACTCAAGATCTCTGACTTCATTCAGCATTTTTATGCCGGAGAATCTTTATTTTACCTGTTTCGTAGATATTAATTACTTTTTCCCCTCTCAGCAATATTCCTGCTTCACTGAAGGTGTTTCAAAAGCCTTTGCGATTTGACAGAGTGCACATCCTTCTTGCTAGTGTTGCTGTAGAAGAAAGCAAAGCAAGATCTTTCTATATCCCATATCTCTCAGTAGTGGTTCTCAGAAAAAAAAATTGTTCGACTGTTTCCTTTGTTTCTGGGAAATTTCTTGCATTCCACTTAAATACAAGAGAAGGGTGTCTGTTTCATCTTCATGTATGACAGTAAAAACACCACAGGATATGTCAAAACCAGTGCTCAGTATAATACATGTATGAAATATTTTCTAACTGAAGAAATTACTGATAAAAATGGCTTTGATGGATTTAGATTAAATCTTTCAGAGATTAATCCACCAGACAGATGTGCTGCATAAAATTTGTCACAATCAATTTGTATCAAAGATTCCATTGTTAGCAAAAATAAAAATATGCATGCTTGTACAAAACTCTTACAGTAGTATGCATAATTCCTATGTGCATTAGTTTCTTGAAATCTCGCTGAATCCTTCTACTTGGCTGAAGGAAAAAATTAGGTGGTGTAGCTTAGATATTCCAAATGTGACTGTGGTGATCTTAAAAGAATGTGAAAGACAATCAGAAGCACTGGCCAATCTGTTTCGGTGGGGCGGCTGTCTTTTATCAGTGTTTTTTTAACAAATTGTATTATGTTTTAAATCACTGGTGATATCATATTGATCCTCCATTTTTTGTGCACTTACTTCTTTGTAATACTCTCACCTCTGTTCCCCTATAATAACACGGGCTTTTAAAAAATAAGAAGTACTTAAGAGACTTTAAATCAATAACCGTTTGTCAGAGATTGTTCAGGCTGCACGACACAACTATGCTGTTTGAAAGCACTTTCAAATACATAACATGCGTGTGATGAAACCACATGGTGACCAAACCACTTAACAAAGTAACAAAGGGGTAGGAAAAACTGGAAAACTGGTAACAGACTTTCCAGGTCAGGATTTCTCAGTTTCAGGATAGAATCTCTGAAATTAGAAGGAGGAAGAGAAATAATGCTGCCTGCTCCAGGAATATAGTTTGTGTCCCTGTTTTGAATCAGCTAAATTGATTTCTTCTTTTGGCACTATTCCATCTGGTAAAGAGTATAAAGTAAATTTTGAGTCAGAGGGGGAGATAAAGACAACCTGGTGCCCATTAGTTAGGACAATAAGCAAGGACATAAGAGGTCTAAGCCCTTTTTCTAAATTAGATGCTTTTTAGCCTTAATCTTTTCTCTAATTTTATGGTAGAGAAGTGTTCATTGACCTTCTGTGTTGTGTCTATGCCTAGTAAGACATTGTAAGCCTGATCCTTCTTTGCCTTTTCCAGGTGAGTTTGATATTCCTGTGCTGGATGCCTCAGAACGTCCCTGCCAAGTCTGGAGCTCAGCTCTTAATGGTGCTCCGCTGCCTCCGACCTCTTCGAATTTTCAAACTGGTCCCTCAGATGAGGAAAGTAGTGCGAGAGCTGTTTAGCGGCTTTAAGGAAATTTTTTTGGTATGTGCCAACTATTTTTTTCTTGTTAAAATATATGGAGGAGTAATAAGATAACATTTTGATAGACCATTCATGTTTTCTATTCTTTTCACCATTCTTGTCTATTTACTTTTCATTGCTACTATCACTGCAGATGACTACAGAACAGGCTAAAAATTAGAATATAAGTAACTCATACTAAATAAAGCAGCTGTAATAATTCTTTTGTAAATTATATTACTTGTTCAACATACATTTGGCCATAATTACATAGGAGGACTACTGAAAAAGAAATCTGCTCTTTATTCATAGTTCTAGTTGGTCAAGTAAGATGAGAAGTAGTATATGGCAGCTCTGCAAGAACAAAAATAAACCTGATTTCTGAGCTGAAGGTCTCTACCTTCAAGCTTTTTGAGAGGCAGCCAAAGGCATTACAGCTGTTCATCACAGATCTGTATCTCATTCTTATGTCATTGTTATTATTATGATCATGGTCATGCACTTATAGTAAAGAACAACAATGGAGTCTGTGATTGCTTCATCAGAACCTAATCTCTTGTCTTGGGACCCTGTGTGATATTGCTCATCCTAAAAAACAGCCAACTTGTTCCTTAGCAGAATGCTGTATTAAGTTAGGTTGTTATAAAACACTGAGCTACAAAATACTTGTAGACAGTAATAGAGCGAGGACAAAAAGTGTAAAGCTGGTTGGCATTTCAAAAATACTGTATTCTTTTAAAGATAATTGTATCTGAATTTGCTCATGCTTATCTGTATTGGAGCTATCCTGGAATTAAATATCTAAAAATGGCTTACTGAGATTAATTAGTAAAGCCTGATACAGCAAAACAGATCAGCACGTATTTAAGCACTTGAACAGCTCTCTTTAAAGGAGAGACAATTCTTATGCTTACAGAATTTAGCAAGGTGGTATACTGAGTGCAAGAAAGCTTTCATCCTTATCTGTACTTCTTAGATCCTACGTTAAAAATAAGACTAATATACTAATATAACACAGCAACTGGTTCCTGGATCAGAAACTAAAGTACCATGTCTGTCACAAAAGCCATATCTCCAGGCTTATACCCCAAAACAATCCTCCCTGCAATTAACCAAGGGAGCTGATCCCCTTTCCCAAATCTGCAGGAGAGCTTGACAAGTCCAACTTCATCTTTACAGGTTTCTATTCTTTTGCTGACATTAATGCTTGTTTTCGCAAGCTTTGGAGTGCAGCTGTTTGCTGGAAAACTGGCTAAATGCAATGATCCTCACATCATCTCTAGGGTAAGAAGACTGCTTTTCTGCTTCAAAATAATGGTATGTTGTGCCATTTTTGCCTGCTGGGGGAAGCAAGGGGGGAAATCAGAGCTATCATATGAGAAATGGAGATCTTGAGCACTTCTTTGTTTAGAAGCAGGATGATGGAGGGAAAGGTAATAAAGGAGTCAGCAAATGAGGGTAAGGATGAGTTTCCATTTAAAAAGCAAAGCATGTACAAATACTGGGGACTGCCTTAAAAAAAAATGTCAAATGAGTGTCATGTTATCTGCAGAGGACTTGATGGCACATGGAATTAATCGTGGAAAATGACACCTTTGCACTCCTAGGATCACAACTAAAAAAACAGGTTAGACTGCTAGAGGTCCAAACCACTGGGGATGCTGTTAGGGTTACACGGACAAAGTTAGCTGTGTTTCTTACTCCATTTGGAGAAATATCATCATCACCTGAAGAGAGCAATGTTCTTTAGGAAAGAGGTAAAAGGCTACATAGTCTTGCAAATTGAAAAGCACTGTCACTCCTGGAAGGAAAAGGGTATATAGCACACTCCCTAAGAGGCATTTTTCATTTGGGTAAAGGTCCATGACTGTTTATCACAGACCTATAAATAACCCTTCATTTCTGTGGACACTGCCTTGCCATCCTGGTGACTGTGCTGTTTATGCTGTCATGTTGGCATCTCTCACAGGCCTCTGTTTAATCTCAGGCTATGGTTTATTTCACTATAGGAAGATTGCCATGGCATCTTCAGAATAAATGTAAGTGTTTCCAAAAATCTCAATTTAAAGTTAAGACCTGGAGAGAAAAAGCCTGGATTTTGGGTGCCACGAGTCTGGTGAGTTGCTACACTTTGGCCTATCTTTCTTCAAAAATGCAGCTGTTGGTGTATAAAAATGGCTGAAACGTGATGACATTAGATTACTGATGGAGGGGTTTTATTGTAATTCAGATGATATTAAGAGTGAAAATTTTAGCATGTTTAGTAAAAAGTCAGATATATGAAATTTTTCAGACTTAACCTTCACTTCATAAACCAGAAAGGAAGGAAAAACCCTGTAGGGACTGAACCTATATAGGTATTAGGTTTGATTTTATTATTATTACAGTGGGAGTTATTTTCTTGCAAAGTATCATCACTTAGTTGTTCTTTAGTGTTATTATGGAGGCATCCTGAGAGCCATAAAGCAACAACAGAACCTAAGAATAAATAGGAAAAGATAGGAAGAATAAGAAATGGAAATCAACCTGCCTACAGCTACCCATAAAAACAAACGATCATATCATGTCTAAAACCAGCCTTTCTCTTCTATGGCCATCAATCATGCCAGCTAGTAGTTTCTTTCTTTTTCCAGTGCAGGGAATCCTTGTGGACTATCTGGTGCAGAAGTACAGTAAAAATTATTTAAAAGCTAATGTATTTTTGATTAATGTTATGATAAAGTCCATTTAATATTTCCCAACACCTGAACAGGCAAAGCTCACTTTTTCTAATTGTTCATATTTTTCACTTGGTTGGCATTTTGGAAAATCAGTTTAACAGCCGCAAATATTTTAATTGGCCATGTGTGTTGATAAAGAGTGTTCCAGCAGTGGTAGATTCAGAGCCACCCTACACTACTGAAATAGTATGCTGTGATTTGAACAGTCAGTGAAACTCTGACATCTGCAGAAGTCTTTGTTTCTCTATGCTTCAGAGAAATTCTTCCTGGAGTAAGCAAATTCAGTCCTGTTCAGCTTGATCCAGAAATAAGCAAAAATTGCCTTAATCAGCATAACTATAAACTTTGGGGAATGTTTTACTGCAGAGAAAGATTTTACCGCAAAGGCATTTATACCACCTGTTGGCTGTCAGGCCAGATTTTCAAGAGCCAGATGTCAGTATAAAGACTGCATTAAAAAGAAGTATCTGCATCTGAGAGCTCTCTTTTCACTGAATGGTTGGATTCAAGAAGCACCAAACGCTTAATAACTCTTCTGGAATACAACTATTTACTTTATAAACTGTTGAAAAGTCATTGGGCTCCTTGGATTATCTGGCTTGGATTGTAGAGACAGAGCAACGTGCTAGCCTAACCTGAAGACAGTACTTTTAGTATTCAGCTGGAAACATTCTCTTGAATCTCAGTTGATGAAAAAGGTCATAACACATGGTATAGGAAAGACAAGAAGATGTGATGTCCTCTCAGTAAGTTTTGCTTCATACTATCAGTTCCTGATTATAATGAAATATGGAACAGCATTTTCTAAACAATCTTGCTGACCTTGGAGTCTGAATATTTTATGTGGTTTAGAGAAAAATGTATTTTAGAATCTAGACAATGCCATCAGATCAATTTTTTTCATGAATCCACTATTTTACGTATTTCATTGACAAAAATATTAAAATGCAGCAACATAGAGTCATAGAATGGTTTGGGTTGGAAGCAATCTTAAAGACTCTCTAGTTTCACCCCACCCTGCTATGAGCAGGGACACCTTCCACTACACCAGGTTGCTCAAAGCCCCATTCAGCCTGGCCTTGAACATGTCATAAGTTTTGTTACTGTGAGTCAGATTCTGAGTAAGCAAATAAAACATACATAGGGATCTAAAAATTATGCTTTACATATTTATTGCTGTAGCTATTGTTTTCTTATTCTTGATATGGTACTTTGATGTATGTCAGAGGCTTTCACACCAACTTTGCAAGGTATTTAAATGTTAACACTATGAAGAATCAAGGTAACAAATAGAACAACTTTATTGCAGAAGTTATAACCTATTTGTGTACTACATTTCAGGGCAAATCCTCGGAATTTTAATTTTGACAATGTGGGCAATGCAATGCTGGCACTATTTGAAGTTCTTTCATTAAAAGGCTGGGTGGAAGTCAGAGATGTTATTATTCATCGTGTTGGGCCGGTAAGGAAACACATCAGGGTCTTTGAATTCTACAACAAATAACTATGATTTTTTTTAACTGTTAATCTTTTTTTTGTCTTTTCAGATCCATGGAATCTACATTCATGTTTTTGTGTTCCTTGGCTGCATGATTGGACTGACCCTTTTTGTTGGAGTTGTCATCGCTAATTTTAATGAAAACAAGGTACTAAGTGAGGTGGTTTATTCTGAGTGAGGGTATTTATTGAGTGCAGAACTGGCTTTGTAAGGAACCTGAAACTGATATTACACTGTCTACCTTATCTGGTAAGGTTGCCTTTACTACTGCCTTACCAGTCTTACATTCTGCAAGACTGCAAATGTGGCTTCGGTTACACCTGATCCATATTTGCTACAAAATTGAAGCCTGGGGTGATAGCAGTCCATCACACACTCTATCAAAGCTGTTAGAGTTTATTTATAGTGCAGCTGTGCTGCTAGATGGAGATGGAACATAAAGCAAAATGTGTTTACAGATGCTGATGTTTAGTTTGATGCAGGCATACATGTGGTGGCAGATAAAAAGATGTGTTAAGCTTACATGTGTTGCAACCAAGAGGTCTCATTAGAACCCTCCCATTGCAGTATTTCCAATCCAAAGTTGTGTGGCTTTTGCCTGACAAACTGCAGAGCATGTTGCAAAAGTACTTGTCCATCACTCAAATAAAAAGGTCAGGGCAAGTCCACATTGGCTTTTTGGATTACCTTGAAAAGTAGAAAAACCTGTCCCTTGCATTAATGTGGGCAAGCTAGGCATCATGAAATGGGGTCCAGCACATTGTGAGCCAAATAAATAGCCTAAAAGGTCTGCTGTTCTGAAGGTATTTTTCTGTTTAATAACATCGGTGTAATTTTGGTAAGATGAAGTACAGTCATTCCTGTTAAAATTTCTCTGTTCTAGAGAACAAGGAGCAATGTGCTAATAATTTGTTTCCTTATTCACAGAATTTTGACTGGTGAATTAACAAAGCTGAAATTTCTACAGTATGAGAATTCCATTTATAGATGCCTTTGTCATTCTTGTTCAGCTATGCAATATTATTTATCCTTCAAATTTGTCAATACATGGATGAATACAAAAAGCTTTATGCTTTTTGTCCTTGCTCGCTACTAATAGTTCCCTTTAAATTACACTGAACAGACACATCAGGCAATATTTCTATAGAATTCACATGATACTAAAAGTATAAGTCTTTTATGTCTTCTGGTTCAGCTTCTTCAGTTGTTTCTTAGGAACCTGCGATGGTAGGTAATGTTTGGTTTTATTTCTGTTTTCATGACTGCTTCTTACTTTTTTATGTATTTACTTTAGGGCAAAGAAAATGGTTTCAGATTTGAGGTGAAAATTTTAATGTTAATTAAGTGGGCAAGAGTTTCAGCCTGATTAATATTCAAGTAGAGTGAAGAAATGTCCAGAAACTAAAAAAAAAAAATTTGAGAGATGGCTGGCAACTAGCCCAGAAAGTAGAAAGCAAAACAATCCATGGCGTGAGTTTAAGTTGCATTTTCTTAAAACTAATTATTTGACCAATATATTAGCATTTACAGTAGATATTTTCTTTAGAAAATTATGGCTGATATATGGTTAGAGCAATTACAGGAGTTGTTGAGGAGGATCAGAGTTGGACAATTCCTGAATAAACTATTTTACGTGAGAACAAACAATTCTCTAAAAAGAAAAATTATTATAATTTCAGATATGCGCAGTTTTTCATATGAGTTGTTTGAACTGCAGGCATGGAAACACTGGACTGGGAAGTACCACATCAAGCTCTGGGCTGTGTCCTTGATTGTCCCAGTGTCAGGGCAATAGCCCAAATTATTCCACCCCCCAACCCCATTGCAGTCTCTGCCTGTCACTTGTCACAGCTCCCAAATGCCAGGAGTTCAGTCAGCAGTGCAGATGTGATGGACTCAAATATTAGCTGGCACTTGGAGCTGAAGTCCAAATGCAAGCAGTTCCTCCAGCTCTAGACCTGCTCACAGGGCTTTGCTCTGTGGTCCCCTTATGATGATCCTGCTTGTGGAACAGGCAGTTTCTTAGCAACAAAGCAATTTGGCAGCATTATCTCTAGGTTTTACAAAAGTCCACTCTTTTTTGCCACCTTTTGTCTTGTTTTCAGTGAAGGCTCTCCAAGTATATAAACCAGACACACTCATTGGGGTGAATGTGTTGCGTTTAAATGTTTCTGAATGGTGCCATTTGGGCCTGACAGGAGTAGATCAACATGTTTACATCTGTCACTTTGTCCGCATTGTGTTGGAAGGCATCTCTTCACAGGGTACCATATAGGGACACAGCTCCATAAAGAGATTATGTTCACCAAGAGGAATAAATCCTGACCTTATCAGTTGCACAGCCAGCCACAATTCCAGCATCAACACAAGCCAATGCCCAGGCGAGTCCCAAATATCATGCCAGCCCTCACCCAGCTCAGTGCAGCTCCTTTCTGACAGGGACAGCAGCCAAGTGTCTGGGAGACAGGCTTTTGACCTTTACCTTGAAAAGGTCTCCTTTGTTTTTGTAACTCTAGAATCCTTCTACGAGATTTTACAGTTCTCTGAAGTGATATGGAGCTCATCTTGCTTTGAAGGTCATTTTAGATAACATTGAATTCTGTTTGAAGTTTGCTTGTTTCTTCCTATGTTATGTGAACATTTACACATATTACCAGCTACCACCACCCACCCTAAAGGTGTGTCTTCACCTCTCTTTGTGCCTCCTCTGTGGAGAGCTCTTGTAGATTCATAGCATACTATTATTTTATTTAAATTACACCCCAAGCAGAAGAGCTGTGGAGAGCAGCAATGATCTCCTGGATGGCTCCTTCCCTGAAGAAACTGTAGTGGCACTAGCAAGCCACAGGATTTTCTGCTGCAGTCCAGACAAAATCCACCACTGCTGCCTGGCAAATGATGCTCAATCAAACGGAAGACCTCCTGCAGTGTTACATTGCCCACACTGGACCACTGCTACAAAGAACAACAACTGTGCCTGCTGAGTTGAGTCCCAGAAACTCACAGCTAATGCATCCAGAAATCCTCTAGAGTAACAGCTGATACTTCAGACTCCTTTACCCAAACAGTGTGTTATTTAAGGGACGTTGTGTATGTAACTTCATTTCAGGCACCAAAGAGAATGTTGTTTTCATGTTGCAGTGTTGAACGTTCTAGCTGTTAAATGACAAAAGCTTCATATGCTTCTCTTTGTTTATTAAGGGAACAGCTTTACTGACTGTAGATCAGAGACGATGGGAAGATCTGAAAAGCAGACTGAAGATAGCACAACCTCTTCATCTCCCACCTCGTCCGGGTATCAAAGATATTTTGATTTTATTCATGTTGAGCCCTAGTGTTTGTAATTCCCCAGGATTCTGCGATTCAAATTAAAACTGTAACAGTGAGGCCACTTGGAGGTTGTGCATAAGTTAATGTGGGAACAGGCTCCAACTACAGATCTCTCCATAAGGCTGTTGAAATCAACCCAAAAAAGGTTGTGCTTCAAAGGTTTTAGGATAAGACTTAATGCAAAAATGGATTTCTAAATGAAAAATATTTGCAGTTGGCTGTAATGATACGAATGGAATGTATTAACCTGATAGCAGTTGAATGATGCACTTGCCCTAAAAGTACGAAAGCTTTCATCCAACACTGGTGTTCAGTATTTGAAATTATATATTCAGAAGCCCTACTTGAAATGGAAAATTGTGGCAGAAAATTAGAAATGTATTTTGAAAATGGGAAAGGATTATTTTGCCTCTAATGAACATGGAAAATATGTCAAGAAATAGGGGAGAAATGTCATCGTGTATTTTAACTCTCCTCCTAAAACTCTTTCTTTTTCAGATAACGATGGCTTTAGAGCTAAGATGTATGATATAACTCAGCATCCGTTTTTTAAGAGAACAATTGCTGTACTTGTTCTGGCCCAGTCTGTGTTGTTATCAGTTAAGGTAATTGTGTTTCTTTTAAACATTTCATTACAGTAGTACAACATGTGCTGCACATTTCCTAACACCAATTAACGATCAATTGAGCCATTAGTGTGATGAATGCAAGGAAACATGATTTCTTGATACAGCAATCTCACTTGGCATAGATCACGGTAGATTAATTGTAACTTGTGGAGCTTTTTGTAGTCTGATCCACTATTTCTAATTTCTGGTTAAGCTGTAAATCTGAGAGGGAAGAGTGCACCAAGATGATGCCATTCCTGTCTGAGTATATTTTAAAGTGAAATATATTCATTAACAAAACCCTCAAGAAAAGTTAAGGCAATGAAGAGGCATTTATTCTGCCTAACAGCTATTCGTCTATGAATGGATTATGTTTGCTTTTCAGTGGGATGCTGCAGATCCAGTGACTGTGCCTTTAGCAACAATGTCTGTTGTTTTCACCTTCATTTTTGTCCTCGAGGTAAAGTAACATATTTTATGACTTCTCAAGATTAAGACTTGTATATATATATATTTCATTTTGTCTTTAAGGATGCTTCTTGTTCTTCGCTATGGTGTTTATTTCTCAACATGTACATTCAGGGTTCTCCATGTCACTTGTCTTTAAACATGTATTGAAAAAAGAAACCTTTAATGTATTATCGTCATACTTCTCTATAACCTTGAGCTTTCTGTCTTTTTACATATATTCAAGTCTGAGTTTTTGAAAGTGTGTTTTGTTGAACCCAGTGAACTGTTTTCTGGCAGAACATCTCATATTACATTGCCTCCATACAACAAAAGGTCTGTGTTGTGTCATGGAAGTTCTGCTTCATTCATTTATATTTTGCCTGGTGTGTTAATCCCTACTGTTCTGTAGCTGTGACATCATCAAACCTGTCTCAGTTTTGTTTTAAGTATCATACTTCATTTTAATATCTTTTAATAAGCTACACCCCAGCTCCAGTGTTGTCTATCTTTTGTTGCACAAATCTGGCTCCTGTGTGGTAGCAGTTCTCTGTCTACAAGAATATCGTTATTGCAAAATCTGCCAGGTATATTTAGCCTATTTTCATAAGATTGGAATCTAATTATTTAAACACATTTTGAAAAACATATATTATTTTAATGTATAAGGATATCCATAGTGCAACAAAGCACACACGTGTGATGCTAAAGAAGATGCTTCCTCTCTGGTCAGGTTAGTACATAATTCTTTATAAGTTTTTGGTTGACTACTTCTCTTGTCAGTCCCCTCTGAATAGCTGATACTGACCACTATCAGAAACAGGATAGTAGACTATGTTTCCCACTGCTCTAATCCAATATGACAGTTCCTATGTTCCATTGATAGGTTTTGCCAGCAGTAATGAATAAACAATGAAGTGAATACTTGTAGCAGCTGTAGCTAGAGTATGTCCGTGTTGTTGCTTCTTTTTTCCCTACCCAGGAGAAATCAGAATCTCTGGAGAGACTGAGCAAACATAGAAAAGTTTTATTTGTGTCATACACAGGCAGGTTTTAATTTACCTAGTAACTATGTCTTTGGAAATACTTTTTTCTCTTATGCTGCCAGGGGAAACAAATACACTTCTAGAATTTCAAAAGAACTTTGTCAGAGCCAAGAAAAATGTGTTGACTGTCTCAACAGGCAAGCTATCACGCTGTGAGTGCACACAATTTATAGAGAGAGGAAGCAGCTTCCTGCCCAGGGTCTTCCCTAATGCAGCATAGTCTGGTTGCAGAGTGTCAGCTATCACAGGCAGGCATGGAAGTCCAAAGCTTTCTGCATAGTTGATGGCCCTGTGTCCAATCTAACTCCTCATTGAACCTTAAACCTCTACTGCTCACATCATATATGTGTGGTACAGAAAATAGGCAGAATTTGAAGATCTCACTTTTGTTACCACATTGATGATGACAGAATAAAGGGAGTTGTTTTTTTTTTTTTTTAATTTCCGTGGTGTGGTTTTCAGTTCAAGATTTTGGACACCTGAATTAGGTGTTTAAATTCTACGTGTGACGCAAGTGTTTAAGCTGTAACTGTGATCAAGAGAGATGAAGGGTGAGATTCAGTTACCTCCACTAGCCACTCCAGAAGGCCTGGGGTGTTTAAAGGTCTTATGTCATCCCTGCCAGCTTCACCCATACATCTTGAATTCTCTAGGGCATCTCAGTAACTTGGTAGAATTAGGCAAGATACCTTAGGTAACTCAAATGATAATTAGAGATTCAGAGACCATATTGTTAACTTTGTAGTCCGGCTTCAGAAAACATTCTAAGGCAAGAAGCTAACTAGAAAATCAGCCTTTTTCCTCAAGCTAGTGTCCTCTTACATCTGGTTTCATTTTCAGAAATGTTAAATGGCAGGGTTGCAAGGTGGGATGGAAGAAATAATGTAATGAATGCCTGACATTTGTAGCCTTTATATAGTAACACTTAACCTGCTCTAAGATTTAATATGACTTGTGTATGAGAAACTCTTAGGTGTTCCCTCTACATGCATCACTCTACCTTGGTATCTGTTACCTGATGTGACTATTTCTATGACTATTAGTATCTATTCTTGATCTTCTCATTTGCATTCCTGTTACCTAAATTGGAAAAGTCAGGCACTTTGGAAGCTGTCTTTTACCAGGTACATTGCAAAATGTACTGCCTCTACTGTTCTTAGGTCTTTTCTCTTACATCTGCTGAGTACAGAGTATTCCTTAAAGCAAGAAATATTTGCAATATAGGAAAGCTTTGTAATTACTTTGAAATGTAGGTGCTGCAGAACACAATTATACTCCTGAGCTCAGATGTAGTTACGTGATTTTGGCTTGCTTACAGACAGTTACCTAGCTAGGATGCTGCTACCTTTTTTAATTACATGTTATTGACATGACTTGTTTGAGTTTAAGTTATCTTAAGCCCACATTCACCTCATCAATCTATACATTAAGCATTCAGTATGAGGTGGTCAGCTGCTCTCCTGTCTGTGATACTTGATGGAGACAGAGAGTCATTTTAGAATGCTGTTCATCCCTTGGTCTTGGTCATCTGTGGTCTTACACAAGTACCAGTTTTCCTCCATCTAAGGGAAGCTAATGTTATCTAGGTAGTCCACGTGGGAATATTTAGCTGTCGTGAAACCTGCCCTTCATTGTTTGAAACTATTTCATAAAATGAACCCAATCAAACATTTTGGAGAATGAAAGAGGCTCTCATGTCAAGGAATAATAATTTCTTCATTACAAGTGAGATTTTTTTTCATCCATAGGTCACGATGAAGATTATTGCCATGTCACCTTCTGGCTTCTGGCAAAGCAGGAGAAATCGGTACGATCTCTTGGTGACATCTCTTGGAGTTATATGGGTGATACTTCACTTTGCCTTACTGGTAAGATATGCAAAATGCAATTCCAGTGATTAAAATGATTTTATATAAAAGCACCAGCAGTAGGATTTCTGCTATACATCCAAATAAACCCTTGAGAGTTCAATAAGGCTGAAATATGTCTGAAAGAAACTAAGCTTGATGCTAAGAAGAATGAATCATTGTCTTGGATAATTATGTAGTGCAAAAATTGTCTTACTAATACAAGTTAGAGTCTGTAAATGTGGGAGAAAACAAGTCTTTAGGAAGGATGCAAGTGAGAAAAGGAAGGAGACTGAAGAGAGTCAGAGCTCTTGTTAACAATGGTCTTATATGCACGAAGGAAGAAAGAGGCAAGGCACAGAATACAAACAGGAGCAGAGGACTGGAAGAAGGCATAGGTTCAAAATTGCTGAACAACACAAACCCTCCCAAACCCAACCGTGATTCTGCATCACTGGTTTTGGTTAAGGGGCAGTGTTTAATTCAAGAAGACATGAAGGAGACGGGAGGAAATCAGCTCTCCCTTCATTTCACACCAGTTTTTTTTAAATTCCGCTACACTCCTGGTTCCTTTATTTACAGGGGAAGGTGAAGGGATGGTTGACACTTGTCATCAATCACAAGTTGTCAAAGTCCCAACCCTATGATGTCTGCAGAATCCTCTCATGTCTGCCCCAAGTTTTGTTTGAAGGAAAACTTGTTGTGTGTGACTGGTCATTTTGCCCTGACATTCATTGTTTTCTCCCTGCTACTAAGTAGCTTGGAAGGCCTGAGGAGTTTCAGTAATTCAGCAGCTGCCTAGACAAGTACGCTGGGCCTGATGGATGTAATTAATAGGGGACTGAAGGTTTTTTGGCTTGATGTATGGGGAGGTTAGGTTTGTGTTCTTTATATTGTTATTACTAGTCTATGATTTCTCGTATTTCATATGGGGACTCCCTTACATTACTATAAAGTCAGTTATCATGATCTGTTCAAGAGATTCCTGGGGGACTATGTATTAAATCTTCTGTGTTTGTGTTCCAGAATGCGTACACATACATGATGGGGGCATGTGTAATTGTCTTCAGGTTTTTCTCCATTTGTGGGAAGCATGTAAGTATAGTCTAGGAACTACAACTATTGCAGTGCTTATGTATAGATTAAAGGACTAGATGCAGTGCATCTCTAGTGCAAATTCTCTAAGGGTCCATTTTCTAGGGAAAAAAAAGAGACTTCAAGCAACAGTCTCCAGCTTTATATGCTGTCTTTAAAATGTCAGGATTTTAGGTATATTGTATAATAGTGCTATGGTTACTGGAAAAGTTGCATTTTTTCAGAAAACAAAGTGCCGCTGCAATACCACAGCTTTTAAAAATGCTCTCTACAACTCTGAACTGTGCTACTTTCAGCCCTTGCCACTTCAGTGAGGTGTGATGGGCATTCTCTTTATTTATTTTCACTGCGAGACAAGTGTAGTGGTGGTTGAATGCACTCATCTTGTTATGATAGGGCTCTCTTAAAAAAGTTCCTTCTTCCAGAGTGCAGGTCTGTTTCTTTTGTCTCTACAATGTATGTCTTATCACAGTGAAGGATTTATATTCAATTTAAAAACAATTTTAGGTCACAATGTTCTTCTGGAAACACTGAGATGGTGATAAAGCAAGTCACTTCTCAAGTTTACACTTTTGTGTTTGGATTTGCTCTGGTGTAATGGAGAGTAGACTGGCAGAATAAGCATAGGAAGAGAACAAACACATTTATTTAACAAGTGGTGACACTGCATTCCCTTGCTGTAGGACTTCTTAGACAATCCAAATATTTTCTGTGCAGTCTGACATATTAAAGTAAATGTGATGAAAAGACTGCTGTACTAGGTTGCCAGGGTTAAGAGCAGTAAGTCAAAGGGTTTGTTCAGTAAAGATAAAAAGTTTTCTTTCAATCAGACTACACAGAGCCTGTAGAGCCTTGGAAGTCAAATGAAAAATCCTTGCTTCTCCTATGCAGCCAGACGAAGTTATTGCCTTCAAAGCTTTCTGATGGATTCTAAAGTTTTTTCAAGGTTTTAACCTAGTCATTTGTACTTTCATGTTATGAGCTGTGTCAGTTTCACTAGTTTCCCTGTCCTGATGTAATGTGATGACTAAAGGTCAGTAGGAATTTGGCATGATTATAAAGAACAGTTACACCCTCAGTCCCATTAAAGGGAATTTTTCATCGCATCCAAAGTAGTTAAGGGTGTTAGGACAATCTAGGGCAATAAATTTATCAACAGTAAAATATAAAATATACATGTATGGGAAAGTAATATCTATTATTGAGGCCTACAGCCTATGAAATTTTCAAAATTATGTTCTCATCTTATGCTCTTTGGCCAACTTTGCAGAATCACAGACTGACAGAGTGGTTTGGGTTGGAAGGGATCCTAAAGATCATCTCATTCCCATTGCCCTGCCATGGGCAGAGACACCTTCCACTAGACCAAGTTACTCAAAGCCTCATCCAACCTGGCCTTGAACACTTCCACCCTCACAGGGAAGAATTTCTTCCTAATATCAAATCTAAACCTACTCTCTTTCAGCTTAAAGCCACTTGCCCTTGTCCTGTCACTACATGCTCTCGTAGAAAGTCCCTCTCCAGCTCTCTTGTCACCCCCTATAGGTACTGGAAAGCTTCTGGAAGGTATCCCTGGTCTTTCACAATTTCCATGAGAAATTACTAGCTTAAAGAAGCTGTACTGATAGTAAGAAAATCCCCTTTTCTATACATGAATGCATTCCTTTAGGTAGGCTGCTGTATCTGTGGTTTCCATCTAAAACTTAGGATCACTTTCAGATAAGCCCAAAGTGGTTTCCTGCACCTTTGTTCATGCAGTGCTAATGCTGATACTGCAGCAGAATACTGATCCTAGAATATAGTTAAGCCTATGCTGTATCATCATGGTAATATCCCTACACTGAATTACCCTAAATATAATTTTTGAGGAGCAACATCTTGACCTTTAAATGAGGAAGATATGCTGATATCTACAACAAGTAAAAAGCACAGTTCAAGTCCCATTCATAATGTACCATCTTACTGAGCTCATCCATTAATGAATGTATGTAAAGGATTTGTTGTCAAAATGGCAAATGCAAGAACTGTCTTTTCTCTTTTATCTTTGCTTTCCTGAATCTGTCATGGATTGCTTTTTCTCTGTCCTTCCAGGTGACACTAAAAATGCTGCTCCTGACTGTGGTTGTCAGCATGTACAAGAGTTTCTTCATCATAGTGGGCATGTTCTTACTGCTTCTTTGTTATGCTTTTGCTGGAGTGGTTTTATTTGGTACCGTGAAATATGGCGAGAACATTAACAGGTACAGTATGTAGTTCCTACCTTATGGGGATGTTCTTCAAACAACCTGAAGAAATCACATTCTGCTAGAGAAGTTTATCTGTGGTAAAAACCAGACGGATTTGCAGGTCTGGCTGAAGAGCTCTAAACAGAATTTCTTATGAGACACTGAGCCATCTTTCCAGTCCTTGTGCACTGGACTAAAGGACACCTGATCCAACCCAGAGCAGACTGAGAGCTGTTCTTCATTATGCCAGCTGGAATATGCTTCAGAGCAGTACTGTGCTAGCCCACAAGCTGCTGAAACACAGTGTACCTACTTCATCTTACTGGCATCACCGAGGAACAGGATCCATATACCAGGCTGATACAGAGAGGAGACAGTTCTTTGAACTGGCTGTTAGCTGGAGATTTCCCAATCATCAGGCTTGCAGAAGAAAATGGAGACAGGAAATAGGATCTGGCCTTGAGTTTTCTTTAGCTCTCTGATAAAATGAGATAAAATACTCAGACCTGTGTCTGAGCTAGAATTTAGTTATTATACCTTAAGTCATGAAATAAATAATTCAATGAGCTCATTCAAGTAATACTGTGACTATTTTTAGTTTAAAATAGTAGAACAGTAGAAAATGGAAACATTTTTTCTTGCCAATGTTTTAATTCTGGGAAGTGAAACAATCTCTCACTTTAACTCTCTCTCTCTTTCTCTTTCTTTAAAACAGACATGCAAATTTTTCATCAGCTGGGAAGGCTATTACTGTACTCTTCAGAATAGTTACTGGAGAAGACTGGAACAAAATTATGCATGACTGCATGGTAATTACAATACTGCCAGAGATAAGTAGTCAAGAAAGAGAGATACCCTTCCATCTCAGACTGTTCTCAGTATCTTATCTTTGTACAAGGAATGTTGGGCTTGCCTTTATCTCGTCAAGAAAATAATGTTCTCTAGACCTCAGAACATGACGCACAAATTGCAGCTCCAGTGTCATACTCACAGTAGAGTATTTCATGGAGCCAGGCTATTAGATTATTTAAAAACAAAAGTGAAAAGATTGTTTCAAAATCAGAAATGCAGTAACTTACTTTTTCACTATTATATCTGCTTTGACTGGGGCAAGGTGTCTTTTCAGATAAACCTTGTCTTTGATTCCTGCACTTTGGCTCATTCCATGTGAATGATAGTCTTGATGACCTCAAAATTCCTCCTCAAATCATTATATTTTGCCCAAGTAAATGTTTATCTGTACTTTCCATTGCAAAAAAAAAATCATATGCCTTTCCTTTTAAAATTAATGAGCAGGGAAGAAGCATTTTGAAAACCACTATGCTTCAAAGCACCAGGTTGTTCCTGTACAGTGGCACAACGCACAATGTGCCCTGTGTGTGGTAGTAACATCCATGCCTAAGCTTTTTTTGTCATACCTATCTCTCTTTTTTTCTGACTACTAAAGGAAGAAAAACAACGTGCCCACAATAAGGCCCACGGTATTATTCCCTAGTTTGGAAGCCTTAAAGAAATAACAGTCTTAAATATTGTATTGATTGCAAAGAAATTGAGAGTCTCTCTTTATTATTGTTATTTTACTTTGTTTTCTTTTGTTTTGAAGGTTCAGCCTCCATTTTGTACACCAGATAATAGCACCTACTGGAAAACAGACTGTGGAAATTATGCTGGTGCTCTTATGTATTTCTGTTCTTTCTATGTCATCATTGCATACATCATGCTGAATTTACTTGTTGGTAAGTGAAAATACACATTAATAACAAAAAGGTCCATCTTGGCATGTAGTATGTTAGATGTGAGTCTGTTGTGCTATTCAAGTATGAGGCTACCTTGTGCTTTCAATGTTACCTTGTATGCATATAATGGTTTTGATACTTCTTTGGCACGGGTATGCTAAAACTCAGGAAGTTTGGGAATGAAAGCTTTTTGAACAAAGAAATATGTTCTATTTGTAGTGTAGAGTTACCCTATGGAAGACTGTTTTCTAAGGTTTTCTTTCTTCAGTTAAGAGATTAGGCATCTCACCAGCATTTACGATACAGCTTTTTAAAAAGTGAGCATGGTGAATATTGATGTGGCAAGACAGTATATTTTACATTCAAAATCCTTGTCTGAGCATACAGGCATTTGTTAATGCGAAGTTTGCACAACAGAATTAGAGATTAGAATGTAACTACAGGCTTTCTTTAGAGTGTATTTTGTTCTTGTGGTTTTCAGCTATCATTGTGGAGAATTTCTCATTGTTTTACTCAACCGAAGAAGACCAGCTTTTAAGTTATAATGATCTAAGGCATTTTCAAATTATATGGAACATGGTTGATGACAAAAGAGAGGTAAGAAATAATAAGTTCTTGACAATAAGCACAGAAATACCGTAAATTTCCAGTTTTTCTTGGAGAGGAATATGTGGTAAACAAACTGTGTTGACGAAATTCTCTGAGCGGTTACTGTTCAAAGTTGAGAAGTGAGCATGATCTAATGTTTGTTCACGGCCCTTCAAACACTAACCTGTATTGATGTGCTTATATAACAGATTTACAAACAAACATACCTATTTATAGGATCAATATAATAGCACCTTTCCTCCCAGATCACTGAGAGTTGTTCCCTTGGAAGTCTACAGATTCATATCCCTTTTTGTGTCTGATCTTCAGAAGAGCTTTGTTGAGGTTTCAGCACCGTTTCCTGTTAAATTCTTGTGGAGATGCAGATCAAGTATGGGCTGGGTGAGAAGACAATGAAGTGGACTGAAAACTGTCTGCATAGCCAGGCCCAGGGCATGATGATTGGCAGCATGGGTTCTGATTGGAGGCCAGTAACTCACTGAGTGCCCCAGGGGTCAATACTGGGTCCAGTCCTGTTCAACATCCTCACTAATGGCAGTGAGTGGCAAAGGGCACGCTTGCTGATGACACCAAACTGGCCAGAGTGGCTAATATGTCAGAGAGTCGTCCAGGGGGACCTTCACAGGCTGCAGTCCAGGGGGACCTTCACAGGCTGGAGAAATGGGCTAACAGGAGCCTCATGAAGTTCAGCAAGGAGAAGTACAAAGTCTGACTCCTGAAGGATAAACCAAGGCACAGTACATGCTGAGGCCACCCAGCTGGAAAGCAGCTTGACAGTAAAGGCCTTGACAGTAAAGGCCCCAGTGGACACCAAGCTGAACATGAACCACCACTGCCCTTGTGGCAGAGAGGGCTAGTGGTATCCTGGGCTGTGTTAGACGAAGTATTGCCAGCAGGCCAAGGCAGAGGGTCCTTCTGCTCCACTCAGCACTGGTGAGGCCACCCTTGGAGTCTTGAGTTCAGTTCTGAGCTCCTCTGTACACAGAGACACAGACATAGTGGACATAGTCCAGCAAAGGGACACAAAGATGATGAAGAGACTGGACCATGTCTTCTGAGAGGAAAGGCTGAAAGAACTGGGACTGTTCAGTCTGGAGAAGGCTCAGGGAAATCCCATCAATTTATATAAATACCTGCAGGGAGGGTGCAAAGAGAACAGAGCCAGGCTCTGGTCAGTGCTGCCCAGTGACAGGACTGGAGGCAGTGGGCACAGCCTGAAACACAGGAGTTACCTCTGAACATCAGGGAACACTTTGTCACTGTGACAGTGACTGAGCATTGGCACAGGTTCCCCAGGGATTTTGTGAAGTTTCAATCCTTGGAGATATTCAAAAACCATTGGGACATGATCCTGGGAAACTGACTTTAGGAGGCCCTGCTGAAAGCAGAGGGGTCAGACAAGGTGAGCTCCGGAGTTCCCTTCCAACATCAACCATTCTGTGATTCTGAAATGAGAATAACATCTGGGAGACTGAGCTGCTCAGATGCCCACACAAATTAAATCATCATATGAATGATTCACGGCATCACTAAGATTTGAATGTGAACATTATGGTGAAAGAAGTTGGTTGTTTTTGGCACATGGCTGTGCTGGAGAGGAAAGTGCAGTCTGTACTCATGGGGGTAGAGAGTTCTGTATCCATTGTGCCCAGCACTGATCAACACCTTACAGCAAAAATAGTTCTGATGAGGTTCATTTAGCAGAAAAAAAGTATTTGAAGATTGTGAATACCATGGTTTCAGAGGGAAGTACTTTCAGTCCTAAATGTTTAACAATAGATAAAAATTGTTGTCACAAAGAATGCAGGATGTGCTAGGTTGCCTCTTAGAGCAGATAACCTCTAAAAAGCCAGTAAACTCAACATTCTTCTGTTCATTCAGAGATGCACAGAGAAGGGCACAGGTTTACAATGAGTTATAGGCATGGCCATGAGTGTTTAAACTGTAGTTTAATTTCCATTTTTCAAAGGCAGCTCTTTGGGAATATGATTCTAATTACAGATGAATGCAAATAGGGAAACTAAATCCCCAAGCAATTTTGAAAAATTCTGGCAAAATCAACAATACAGATCATTATTGTATATGAGTCAAATAACCACAAAGACTTCTATGAATTTGCTGAAGAACTGGCTGAATGTGCACATTCTTCAGCAGTGTGTTCACAGTGACTTAAACAGACTAGGAGAAATAGTTTTTGTCTCAGTAATCAAGTTGAATATCTGAATTGGTTGTTAGAGCACAGTAATAATTTACCATATATTATGCAATTTAATACAGGGTGTAATCCCTACCTTCCGAGTGAAATTTCTGCTGAGGCTTCTGCGAGGCAGGCTGGAGGTGGATCTCGACAAGGACAAGCTGCTGTTCAAGCACATGTGCTATGAAATGGAGCGGCTCCACAATGGTGGTGATGTCACTTTTCATGACGTGCTCAGGTACCCTGAGGTTTTCTCTACATTTTTAGAACAGATATAACAGCCTGTGTTTCTTTCTAGGCTAACAGGGAGTCATTAGGCTTGGGAGAAGGCAAGACTCATAGCCACAGAGGCACTGTAATTTAAAATGCTTTACAAAAATCAGATTTCCCTTTTTTTCCTGCAAAAATATTAGTGATGGAAAACACAGGTCCTAGGGAATCAGCTTTAAGTAATTTGAACATTTTCATTGCAGGAGGCTTGTCACAAACTGCAGTCACATGTTCTTCTTGTATCCCAACTAATGAAATGTACCTTCAAATGTAGCAACATGACAGTGAGCCTGACTGGAAATAAAATAGAAATGGGAACATTATCCGAGCGTAAACACTTAGGGGAAAAAAAACCCAAACCACCACAAATGCCCTAATTGCTTACAGTTCAGTAGTTCACCTGTTTTGGATAGCTGGATGTAGGTGATAAGGTCTTTGTTTTGAGCACCATAAGTCTCTTCTAAAATCACCTCAGCAGATTTTTAGCTTCAAACGGGAATTTACTGCATGCACCTGAATTATATATTTTTGTACTAATGTCTTAAGTATGAGCTTTGATTTTCTAAATTAAAATATAAAGACACCAGCATTTAAAAAGAAATAAATTGTGTTTCTTCCAGCATGCTTTCATATAGGTCTGTGGATATTAGAAAAAGTCTTCAACTGGAAGAGCTGCTTGCTAGGGAACAACTGGAATATACCATAGAAGAGGAGGTAGCCAAACAGACCATACGAATGTGGCTGAAAAAGTGCTTAAAGCGAATCAGAGCAGTAAGTCAAGCTAAAGCAGCATCTAAATGGCTGCATAAATTGAACTGTTCAACAATGCTGGAATTTGCTGTCACTACGCTTCATTTACTCTGGAGTCATGATAATACTTATTTGAAGAAGTACATAGCAGTTGCTAACTGAGCAAAAAAAAAAGTTTGTTACAGCTCAATTGAAAGTGCTACAAAAATAAGCATCTGTTGAAGGCAAAAACTGTCTTCCTGTCAAAATTTATCTGTCTTTTCAATACGACGGGAAGATGCATGTGCAGAGACCAAAGTCAAAGGAATTAAAAAAAAATTAAATTTAATGAAACTTCATAGGCCTAATCCTTCCCCACAGAATGTAACTGTATAATTTCCTTGCCTCTGCTGGCAGATCAGAAACCTGTAGATGACTCTCCAAATGGAGCCTGTATTAAGATAAATCACTTGAGTGACCCAAAAGAAGAAATTTCATTTAAATTTTGCAGTTATTCTCATCTCTTCTTCCAAAACCAACTCTTCCTGTATATAAAAAGTCACAACCTCGTTGCATTGATGACTGATTTTCAGATACTATAAGTCTGAGTCCAGGTTTTGACACATAAATTTTTTTATTTTTATAAAAAATTACTTCTTGTGATTGGAGATTTTCCATAGTGATCTATGGTCATGGCATCTGTCTTCTTCTGTTTGTAAATTTATAAAAAAACTGAGCTGGACATTTTGAATATAATGTACATTCCAGCTGAAACATCAGTGTTCAGTGATACATAGTTTCAATTTATCTCATCTCTGCAATAATAATGGCAGTAAATTTAATCTCAGCTCTCAGTTCTGGGTTTGTTCAACTCTGTTGTTCTTTTCATTATGATATTGAACTATACTATGTTAAAGTAAATATGCTATTCATTTCACTCTAATAATATGGTTCAGACCATTTCACATTATATGAACCTTTTGTAAACTGAATGTAATTATGGAAGTTAAGATATATTTTCAAATTCTCTTGTTATTCTCTACGTCTCCCTGGAGGGATCATGTGAAAACTACCCAGGAAAGTGAAACACTTCCTAAGTGCTGTTTATTTTAATTTAAAAGCAAATTAGATTGTAAAATCATGATGGTAGTAGGTTTGTTTTTCTATTTGTACTGTAAATCTATACTTAGTCCCAAGGGTTTCAGTACTATTTTATTCAGTCTTATTGACAGCCCATTCCAAAGTCCATGAAAGAAATCAGAATTTTTTCATTGCCTTCAGGTAATTCCCTGTGAATCTCTACCAATTTCCTGGTTTTTTTTCTTTGCAAGAACTTTTAACTGATAAATTCAAAACTTTGTACATGTTTAAACTCTAGGTTTAAACCAACAATTGAGCAATGTGCCTTCCACTTAATGTAGTTCATGAGTTTCATCCTCTATTCCCTAAAGGTTAGAAGTATGCTGCACTTTGTTTAAATAGCAAAATCTAATACATGGATCTTTTATCAATGCACCTGGGTTCCACAGCTGGTGCTCACTATTCAGTTAAATATTTAGAATGCTTAAAAAAAAAATCAAACACTGACACACCAATGAGAACATTTTTTTCATCACATATTGCACCTTGATAGAAACAGCAGCAGTCGTGCAGCATTATCCACAGCCTACGAGAGAGCCAACAGCAGGAGCTGAGCCGATTTCTGAATCCTCCCAGCATTGAGACAACACAGCCAAGTGAAGATATGAATGCAATTAATCAAGATAACAGTGCACAGCCAGAGGTATGTTATCCAGAAAACCATCAGCTACTCATAACAAATTCAGAAAACTTCCATGTTTTTTATTTGTTCTTTTTTAAACAACATTTTAACTGAATAGGTCATAAACAATACCTTGTTTTGCTTCAGTCTTTGCCATCAGATGTAAAGGCAAGGTGCTCTAAGGCAGTAATTCCCCAACATATTCAGCTGTCTTGCTATCACCATAAGGGGCAAACTCAGCTGTACGACTCTGGCAGCCCCAGCTCTCAGCGCTTGCATGAGCTGTGTGCAAGCTTGGGGATGTGAAGCTTTCCCGTTCAGGCATTCTGAAGTAGTGTTTACACTGAGAGTGAGAACATTGGGCATGCTGGGACCTCTGAGCAGGAGTCCTGAGCTCTTCCACAATAGGGAATATAGAAGGTACAATGTAAGGGCTGCTTTCTACAGTGGTTGTAGTTGGCTGAGATTAATTTCATAGGACAAATACTAATTTGTCCTATGCCTTTCAATAGGACAAATGGCATTGAGAGCCCATGTGATCATTTTACTTTTGTCTGCTCATGGTAGTTTTCTGGGGTATTAAAGAGTAGAAAGCATGCTGCCTTAATCAATGGCAATATGTTTTGTTTGTATTCATGAATAAAGCTTGAAACAGAATAGAAAGTTATCCCTTCTAAGGATTACACCCATGCAGTGGGGAGCTATGGCTGAGATTCTTTTTTCTCCATTCAGACGAGTAGCCAGCAGCAGCTCCTTAGCCCAACACTTTCTGACAGAGGTGGCTATAGACAAGACTCTGGAGATGCTGGGAAACCTCAGCGGAAATTTGGACAATGGCGTTTGCCATCAGGTAAGTGAAAATGTTTATCAGTCGAGTCCTCACATGCAAAATTGCTGCTGTGCAATGCCAAGGCCAAGAGAAGCTTCATGATTCACAGTTCTGCCTCCTGGCTGCTGCTTGCACACACATCAGGGCTTTCCTATCATCATGACTGTTGAAATAAAGCAGTTTCTCCCTTTCTTCACAATTCTGAAAGTTTGGAAGATGGGCTCAAGCATTGCCCTGTGCAAGCGGTTGCATTTTTTACTTTTTCATACACTTACTCAGGACCTTTGACATCAGTCAATCCTATTCTGAATCAGAGCACTGACTCCAAAGGCTGCCACTGTTCAGATCATAATTGTATCTAAGTGGAAGTAGGAGAGAGAGCCATGCTGTTCTTTTGACTACCATTGACCGTACTTTTGTGGCTAGTGTACTTGTACAAGAAACAGGATAGTTTAATAGAGAGCATTCAATCCATTATTTCCATTTAAATATCAGTGAGCAGCAAAGATCAACATTTTGCTGGATAAGAGAGAAAGAGCAAAAGAGGAAGCATGATAAGGAGGAATCATACTACTGTGGTCAACTGCACAGGTTTTTCAAGTGAGAAAGCTTGAAAGAATGAGTAGCTCAGGGTTTCCTTTCTTAGCACTGATGCGGGTCCATGTCAATTTTGAACTTTCTTCAGTGGACGGTTTTAAAAAGGAGGGTTATCTCCATGCACAATACAGCTGGCAGATAAGTAGTCTGCCTCAAGTCCAACAAAGACAGGTATTTAAGATCATAAATAGCATCATTAAGATCAGTTGTGGGGTTTATATACTTAGACGTGGTTTAGTGCCATACCAGCAACTTGTACTGGCTTCAACCCCTAGGCCATGGTAAAGTATCATTTTCTAGACGTAGTTGCTACTCCTAAAAGCTCCCTGCATGCCCCTCTCCACCCCTCCTTCCTCACATTTACTATTTTCACCTTTTTGCCAGCAGGTTAGCTCATGTTAAGTACTGCCTAAATCATTTAGGTTGCAATAAGCCGGATAAGAAGAGATCTCTTGCATCATTTATCCTAAACGAAGGAAATGAGGCACTGCTCAGTTGAACTGCTCTACCAGCAGATTAGTGGGAGCAGTGTGAACATCTGGAGCTGGGAAAACAAACAAACAAAACAAAAAAAAACCACCAACATTAGAACAGAGCCCTACTCTTTCTGAACTAAATTAGTTTAAAGGTGCCTCAGTCCAGCTAGTTCTGTATACCTGAATTCTAAGCAAAAATGTTCAAGAAGCAGATCTACTCTAATACAGAACTTTCTGTTTAATTTCATAGCCCCCAAACCAATAAGCCATTCAGTGTCTTCAGTCAACCTCCGTTTTGGTGGACGTTCAACTATGAAATCTGTTGCATGCAAAATAAATCCCATGTCTGATGCTGCTTCCTGTGGATCAGAAGTCAAGAAATGGTGGACAAGACAATTAACTGTGGAGAGTGATGAGAGTGGAGAGGACCTTCTTGATATTTGAAAAAGATTTAAGTCATACTACAGTCTGATTTTCCATGTTTAGAATTAAAGATGCTGTGTGATGTATGATTTCTTTAAAATAAATATCATAAATTTTCTCTTATGCTTATCCTTCAGCCATATGAAGCATAGCACACACTTATGTGTTAGAATTGACCTCTCTAGGTACTAACTACTCTAAGAAACCTGTATACTATAGCAGTACTAACAAAGCCAGAAAGACTATATATTGGCTTTAGCAGACAGAGCATTGAAAGATTTCATGTGTTCTCAATCAGAGTGAAAATTTGATATACACACCTCTGTGTTTTTCTTCAGTCTTTACCATATTTTAAAGTAGCAACACCTTACAATACAGGGGTAATGTATTTCTTCTTATTGTGTTTTCCCTCAGTTCTTATTTAGTAACATTTCTTTAGAAAGATTTTATTATTCATGAATGACCTGAAGAGGTCAGCACTGACTTCATGTTCAAGGGAAGTATTTTTACAAAATACAGATTCTGAATTACAATTCTAAGCTTTCTCTGGACCTTTTTTAAAATATGCAAGATACCGGATAACTCCTTTTAAAATCAAAAGGTGAAGGATTGGCTTTTAAAATGTAAATATCTTAGGAATTTGGTTAATTATGCAAAGAGCTTGATTTTCATAGAGAAAACGGGGAAAAAAGAAAAAATACATGAAAACTGTGCATTTAAGCATCCAAGAGAAGGCTTTCACATGAAAAACATAGATTTATGCTTCATTTTCAGAATATACTGGTTACATACATATGTGCGGTGTCATTATTCTTCTGTTAGCTGCGTCCCACTTTTCTTGTATAGTTGTAAGATAATTTTCTTCTTGTCTGTGATAAAACTTAGCATGTTGTGGATTCTAATTACAAAATAGTATTGTATGTCTTTAAAAATACATTCAATTTTGCCTGTATAGGTAGAATTTTACCTACCCATGTTACTGCTCATGCTACAAGCCTGCAAAGGTAAGGCATGGCACTCTACTGCGGTTAAGTACCTTTGTCCCTTTTATCCCTATGCATCATATTTGACATGTCAGCCTTCATTTGTTTTATGAGCCACCAACAGTGCTACATTATCGCCGGTGAAAAAGCAGCTATCGCTTTCATAAAAGTTTTTCCAGTGAAAGGCCAATGCTATACAGATATGGAGGTGCAGAAGGAAAGCCACAAAACACAAGCATGTTTGCTAGTTTCTGAATCTAAGACTGTCAAAAAATGTGGGGTAAAATTGTGCCCTTCCCTCAGGGAAGAACTAAGAGGTTGCAGATTTTGTTGCTTGGCCCCTGACTAGGTTATATAGCATAGCTGGGACCTTTCTGTTACCATTGTTTCCTATGGAAATGACAGTTAGCTGTAACATGGCCTGATGTGAGATCTTGTAAGAGGCTCACAGTTTATTTAAATCACCACTTCAAAAATATATCCTTTCAAAAGCAGACAAAAGCCAGTGTTTTGCAGTTTTTTCTGGCCAAGATACTCACGTAGAGTGGTCAGTATACAACAGTGAAAACACACAAATGCCTTCACCAAAAATGCAAAATTAGTTTTGGCCATGAAATACAGCTTTCTTGGCATCTGTCAATGTTTTGTTTCGACTATATGACTGAACTTTGTTTAGATTTTTTTTCTAAAATAGTCATATTGAACACATCTGTATTTTGTGGGGGTTTATGTGTTTTGGGTATATTTAAGTTTAAATCTAGTCAGCTGTAACTCTGTAGTAAAAGAATGTGTGCGTTCTCTTGTTTACTAGATTATGAACCATCAACAAAACTTCATGTACAAGTCCATTACTGTGTGTTCTATTTTATGCTTGGTTAAGTTGAGCTTTTGTATATATGACAAAAAGATAAATATTTGATTTATAAAAGAGTATATTTGAAAGTTCAATAATATATTGAACTGCAGATCACTCTTGCTGCAAGCCTTCTTTTTAAAAAATCTGGCAAACATTTTTCCCTTGCCTTACAGAACACTGTCAATAAAAGTGAGTTGCTTTAAGCAATATTCCTCCCTCTTTTCATTGTAACTGCATTAGCTATATCTGGCTCATCTGTGATAATGCTGCGTGGTAACAATCTCTGTGGTTTGTACAGGATTATGTAGAGGTGCTTTCAAACGCTTGTAATTGAGGGCCTTGGGATTTTTTAACTCCAGCTACTGACCTCATCAGTACTGCCACAAGGGGTCTCAGTCAAACGATGTGACTAAATAGGCCTGTTCATTATTTATTTTTATTTAACGCATTTTTTCTTTGTTTGCTTCAGAGCCTGGATGTGAGTGAGTGTGGGTGGGTGGGTGTGTCCTCTTTTACTTTTGAAGATACAGGAAGTGGGATGAAATTACAAAGATATGAAAATAATATATACACAGGCAAACAAGCAATCAGTTTAAGGTAAAAACCTCGTCAGTACAGCACCCCCAGCATAACTAAAGAAGGTCCTACTCTGCAGCAGAGCAACCAATGCACATTTGTACATGAAGGTGAAGAAGCTGAAGAATGACTGGAGTTCAAACAGCTTAAACCAACAATGGAGAGACACAAAGAGGAAATAATGTGTCAGGAAGTCAGAGTCAGTCCAGACAGCCTTAGGGAAAAGTTCAAACAAGAATAGATCCTGAGCAAAGGTAAACAAAAGATTGCTGGGAGAATATTGCTACCTGGTTAGTTATCCTATACAAATGAAAAGAGGAAGGTGTTTAGGCTTCTTTTCATCTACTGAGAGAGCTCTGTTCCATAGGAAGCAAATTGTAAAAATCTTCATGACTTGGTTGGGCAAAAAGTGTAGTGCATTTTATCCGTGCGCAAAAAAAAGTTGCTTGTGAGCAATGTGAGAACACACAGCAAAGATGTATCTCAATATCGTTCCAAAGTCAGGTCAGATTTCAGAGAATCACTTTTTTAATGATGAAATTTATAAACTGAAACCATTTCTTTTGAAAGAAATCCAACTGAATTAAGAGCTGAAAACATGAATTATGCTTTTACAAACTGAAAATACCATCTTTGTTTTAACTAATGTGGAGCAATCAGGCTTAAACATCTTCAAAATAACATTGCATTCAGTACTGTCGGCATTCAAAGACCAGTATCACAGCTCCTGAGAAGCCAAAGTAGATTAAATGCCAGGAGCAAATGAACAACTTTGTGAGAATAATCTATTTTGTTCTCTTCTTTTATTCACAACATGCCCATGCAGATTAGGGTGTCCATGAATAACTGAAGTAGAAGGGTTTGCACTCCAAAGTACACTTGGAGAACCAGCAAGCAACCTCCCATCCAAGAATGCCCATTCCTTCTGCAAGGTTTCCACAAGTGAAAACAAACACTGGCCTGAGCTGTCAGTCAGAATTTCCAATAGGATTATCTCAGTCTGCCTGAATCTAGCTTTCAGAGGCTAAATTCATTCCTGCTATTGAAGGCAGTTTAGTCACACCACAGATGAACTTGCCACAATACATAGGCTGATGCTGGGAAGTTGGCTGCCCTGGTTTGTTCAATTGTTCTGAAACACGAAGGGAGCCTCACTAGAATTCAATTAACCTTCCTCTTCATCCCAAGGGCGCTGGTGTCAGAGCCCATTAGTAGCTGTTGCCCGTTGTTCTCAATGAAGAACTTCTAAGCACGAAGTTATTAACCCATCAATGAGATAAGTGTACAGGCAGTGGCATTTTATCCCCTTCCACAGGTTCCTGTCTCAGATGCTTATTCCAGTACCCTTACTGGTCTCATACTTTCACCTGACTTCCATATCTGCCCTGGGGAATTTGTGTGAATTACCTGAGCACCTACAAAAGTGTGTTCCATTAAAGGGCATCTTACTGGAAAGGCAAGAAATGTCTTAAGCACACATAGAAAAAGAAGAAAAAAACCCAAAACACTGTCCATCAGCCTGCAGAGCTGTTGACATTGGCCTTCTTTCTGAATTCAGGCATCAGCCACCAGTGGCACAAGCCTCCAATGTCTCAGTGGGAATTGCTTTGTTTCAGTAAGACTTTTGTCAAGGTTGGAAACAAATTAGTTTTTACCAGGCAAATATCAGTGTGTCCTAGAGACTTGGGCAGTCAGGTTCTCACTGGGTCCTCCACACATTGGAAGTGGCTGTGATGGGATCACTGTTGGTAAGTACATCTTTCCCCAGAGGTAAAAGAAGAGAGTTCATTGGTCCTTAAGTTCATTGGGAGAGAAACTGGATGTTATATCCTCGCTCATGCCCTGTTTTCTGATTTCCTTTTAGGTGCTCTCCAGTTTCATGTAAGGTGGACAGTGTTTAAGCATATTCTCCATTTTCAGCATGTGCTCCCCCAGAAATGGGGATTCAACAGTTATGATTTCACTATAATGCATAAGATGCCAGTTTATAAGGGTAATAAGTATTGCTTTTTTATCTGAGCACCTATTCCATAGAACTACATGTTCTACAGATCAGGTAATTTCTCCTCTCAGATTTTCTAAATTCATACTACCTGGGGAATCTGTCCACTGCACATTCAAAAACAAGGAGAAAAAAGTGAAAAAAAGGAAAAG
>VZRM01008996.1:2597-23972 GCA_013397955.1 Grantiella picta | reverse complement strand
TTGTCACCTGCACCTGCACAGCTCCCTTGAGAGGCATGGCAGAACCAGTGCCCCGGGAGCCTCGGGAATTCCTCTCTGTGGTCCATGGCACACTGCAAGGGTCTGGAATTTCAGTTTGCAGCAAGGAAAATATGTTCCTGTACTTTAAGGCAAAGCTCTGAAAGGGCCCATAAATCTTCAATTCATGGCAGAAACAATTCCATGGTTTTGTGTTATTCAGAAAGAAATCAAGTGATATGTTTATTATATGGAATGATTTCTATATGAGATGATGCAAAACTTCATAATGTGTTACAGAATCATTCTGTTTCTAAGACTTTTTAAAACAACAGATGGGCACAGATGAAAAAACTCACTGTTAGGAATAATTCCTATTATGCTGCCTGATGAACTTTCTTCACACCTATTCTTTTCCTTAAGAGAAAATTGTCTCCATTATTATTTTAGTGTCTTGGCCTTTTCTGCAAGTACTTGTGCATACCATACTGTTCTGGCACTATAGCTCCAGAGGAACAATATTTGCACCTTCTCACTGCAAAATTAACACAGGTCTGAGCATCTCTGCCCAAAGATCCCTTTTCTGGGTCAACACCTTAGGGAGGTAAAAAGGCCAAGATGAAAGAGAGATTAATGAGGGATCAGTACTCCACAGGAATTGAAGGAAGCTAGACTTAATTGAGACACAAATTAGCCATCCTTGCATCTTTCAGTCTGTAAAAGGTTAAGAGGAGCAGCAGATCAGGAAAGCAGGTGACTACAAAACTAATGAAAAGGCACAAGTGTTAGGGTGATCAAATGATCCAGGAGAGTGCTCAGTAGGTTCAAACAGTGAGGGTTTAATTAGAGGCAACTGTGATAACAGGCAAGAAGAGAAACCTGTACTTTCCTAATAATTGACTTTGGATTGATGTTCATAGTACATGGCGTTTTATATTAAAAAAAAACCAACCAAAAATCTTGGATACTGAAACTATTAAGGCTGTTCAGATAAAGCTTTTTGCCATACTGTGAACTCTGCAATGCAAGTCTCACCTTCTAAGCATCCTATATGGAGTGAACGGATGCCTGTGGCAAAAAAAACTCAGATTTAACACAAAACCATTATCTATGCTTAGGTTTTGGCCTAAATCTAGAAGAAGTGAAGACAAAACACCTGGAAAATCTCACAGTGTCATACAAATATAGGTCTTGTGCTCTAGCGTGTTGCATATTTCATACCTTGGATTTGAGCAAGAGATTCTACCATATCCCCGGGGGTCACAATGCTGAAGGACAGAGAAAGTCTAAGACAAATATAGGACTTCTGATTCAATTTCTTCCATTTTGTATTAATTGAGATAGGAAATATATTCCTCAGGTTTCAGCAGTATTCTAACTGCCATTATAAAGATCAGGTCTTCTGCATTACGAAATTCCCCAAAACAAACATCCAGGAAGTCGACATTCTGAACAGGTAAAAGGAGCTTATCCAATTTTGACAACATATTTGAGTTTTGCATCGGTGCACCATGCAGCATGTTTACAGAGGATTGTTCAAGGAAGGAAGGAAGGAAGGAAGGAAGGAAGGAAGGAGGGAAGGTAAGACACAGGATGATGATTTTGCATTCTTTTTCTTTTCTTTGTTTTTAATAAAAATGTTAACCTCTAGCAAGCTACAGGCTTTGTCGCAATGGGGACATTATGCTATTGTAAGGATCAGGCAATAGAAGTTTTGCTTGTTTAGCTAGAGTGTCTACCAAAATGTTTATAGAAAAATAAAACCACTAATTCAAATGTTTTGAACTAGAATTTACCAAGTGAAGAATATGTCCTCGCTGTCTTGGATGGCAGAAAGGTGCAGTGTCACCAATTTACAGGTAAGTGGACTTGAAAGCAAATCAAGGCTTAGGAGCAGTGTGCAGCAGAGCTGCTGCATGGCATCAGAGGGAATATGTGAGAGTCTTAAACTCTGCAAATCACAAAAGAAGAAAAGTGAGGCACTTGAGCTGGCAGTCAAGCTCTCATTTGTGTCATTATATTTCAGGAGATCTCTCTAGAAATCAAAATATCTTGTATCATGAAAGCATGAAAATTGTATATATCATGATTTTTTTTGCAATATTACAAGAAGTCTCAAACTGTTTTATAGATTAAGACAAATTGTCTGGAAATAAAACAGCCAGAAATATTTCAAGAGCATCAGCTTTCCCTGCTAGGAAGAAGACTTTGGTGCAAGAAAACTTATCACAGATGTTGTATGTACATTTCTACTCCAGCAGACACTGCATTTCATTAGATTTTTCTGGTTTTTACAGGATCGTAAATACAAACTACTAAATCGGTGATTTTTATTAATTTAATCTAGTAGGGAAGAAAGAAAAACTAGAAGGAACAGGAACTCCTGAAGCGTTAATTAGCATACAGTGGTACTCTAATAGCCCTGAACAGTGATTAGAGTAACAGCAGCTAAAACTAAGTCAACTCTGAGAAGTCACTCAGAAACTAAATAATAGAAGGGAGAGATTTGGTTCAGACATTGAAATATACAATCTCTTTTTCATGTGCTTTTCTTATATCAGTTTCCTACCTTACAGTCAAGAACTTAAACCCACACTGTCTTAACTTGTTAGTTTTTTTTTTTTAAATCTGACTTGTCTAGTTTGTGATGATTGTAATCAGATCTGACGATAACAACGCATATTCCTTTCCGAAAGCAACAATCATTGGTGTTTCCAGAATAGCTTTTCAGATTACTTGTAAATTAAAACCAAAGCAAGCCTGGGAAACACTGAGATTGGAATGTTTTTTCCAGCAAGCTACAAAGTCTCATTTGGAGCAGGATTGTCATATACTTAATAAAAGGGAAGTCAGTCTTTGCAAGTCTTGCCCCGTGATCCTCCACTAGACTAGCACACCAACACAGTGTGATCTCTTCAAGGAGGAGTGAGATGCCTGATATTTTAATCTACTTCATATTGTAGATTTGCAAGCCAAGACCAAACCCCTGGTTTTATATTCTTATTCAAAGGGAAAATTAAATCAGGAAAAAGAAGAGGGGAAGAAAATAAAATAGAAAAAGTAAAGATAATTAATAAAATTAAGATTAGAGGAAAACACTTTTTTTGTGATATAAAAGTGTAACGTTCTTTTAAGCTGTTTATTACCTAGTGTTAAGTTCAGAGAGGCCCTTTTGCTTTGCTGGTCCATATTCAACACTTCAAAACTGAATTTAAATATAATTTGTGTCAGGATATACTTGTGCTTCAGGTAGTGTTATTATATTAACTGATTTCAATTTATAACATTTCTTGGTATTAAAATTTCCAAAATAGTGTGATTTCATGTGCTAACAGTAGCAGTGTTTCATGAGAGACAAGGTCAACATTACCTTTACGTTTTGGAAATCCCCAGATTATAGGATGGGTGCTCCAAAATTCAGCTTCTCAGAAAGTTTCAGCATATTGTGCGCAGATCCAGGAGAAAAATCCCAAGTCCCAGTCCACTGACTAAGACCATTTGGTCTTTGCAGTAAATTGATTCAAGTCAGAAGGGGAAAAGGAACTAGAGACTCACGGCTTATGCTTACGTATCACATTTCAGTGCTCCAGTCATTGATCTAGCAAGACAAATTCTTTTAATCCCACCATAGTCCAAGTTTTGTTTTTCTAATGACTAAAAAAGAGGATAGAAAAAAGATAATTATCATTCCCAGTTTAGCATTGGTCAGCTTTACTTCTGTTCAAAACTTTCCATGCCTTTTCAGAGTGGGAAGGGGAGATATCCTGTGAACTGCTCACCTAGAAATTGCCTTGACTTCTTCCCCTGCTAATTAATATTTTGTTTAGAATTATTTTTTCAGCACATAAAATATACTTGTGGCTTTTTACATCTTTTCTTATTTGCAACAATATAGTTCCTCCTGATTCCCTTTGTTGATCAGAATACAGTTGGGTTTGATATTCTTAAAATGTTTCATCGCTGTCAGGAAGAAGGCAACTGAAGTACATGTTGTACAGTAATCTGAGAAAATAGACAAATTGATACCAAAAGGAAAACTTCAAAATCAGCTCTTCAAGTGCACACAGCTGTATCAAACTCCAAATGAACCCAAATTCCTTGGAGAGAGCCCTAAATTTCCTTTCATTGTTTTTGGGGTACACTAAGTAATATTTTTTATTAGAAGATGCACATTTTACAAATCCTTTCTTAGAAATTTCTATCTCTTTTCTTTCCTTATACCTCATTTCTCATAGCACATACTTGATATATTGGTCACACCATTTTCTTACAGTTACTGCTTGCATGCAAACTGCCAGCTTGTACAAAAAAAAAGAATCTGAAACCAATGAATGCAAAACATAATCTGAAATGGCAACAAACAGATTTCCAGGAAGAAATTTAGCACAGTCACATTCTTTGTAAGTAAATAATCAGTGTTAATAAATTTAGCTCCCTAAAATATTTTTCATGCTTATAAATGAAAACAAGCTATAAGCATCCTATCAACAAGAACTATTTTTATCATGGAGAATATTCTTGAAAACTCTCTACAGCATTTATCTTTCTTTTGTTCTTCTCTTTTTGCAGTGGAAACTGCCTCACTGCCAACTTTGGTGTCTGGTTACTCTGAAGACCTTTGAGGAGTCTCAGATGGAAATCTTGTGCTTATCGCTAAAAAAAACACATTATACTAAGTACTGTATTTCTCAAACTGTTACTGTTTCACCTCTCTTTTTTTTGGTATTGATAATAACAGAAAGGAAGTTTCTCAAGCCTGGATCTCCTCCAGGACACTCAGCACTAATTGGTAAAGTTTGTCTTACCGTGAAATATTTTATTAACATGGCATAACAGGCTGCTCTGTAATTAACAAAAGTGGAATAAAAGAAGCTATTGCTTAGTGACTGAAGAAGGAGACTATTAATAGGATTTAATGGAAATATTTAAGGAGAAACACAAATTAATTCACATTGGTCCATATTTGTCTCTACTCTTGTCTCCTTCTGTACATATCTGTCACTATGCAAGTATTGTTTCTGTTTAGTATCGCTTGTTCTTTTACAGAAGACAGTGGCAAACAGAAAAATAAATGTTTCTACATCTTCCACAGCAAGATTCTTCATGTATAGGATAATGATTTGCAGGCACAGCAAGCAGGCTGGGAAAGTGGTATCACTGTTCAACAATTGACCCATGAAACACAATCATATTGCGCTTAGTAGTAGTTTTCTTATCTGTTCCAGCCCTACATAAAAACAAACCCACAATACCTGTGTTCTGTTACATTTACTTGTCTTTATTTAAAGTCATTACTAAGTTTTTCACATTGAATTGAGTATAGAATGAAGTATATTGGTATTCTATGTCAATTACTTTTCGTAATATAATTCAAGACCATGACCAGTACCACAAGGAACTGTTGCAGCCAATTTAAAAGAAAAAAAAAGGAAAACTGGAAAAAGGTTTCTGTAAAATGTCAATTATAATTCTAATAAATACTCACTGTGGACAGTCTTACTGGAAGATATTTTATTGTCTGTACTTGGTTGTTTGTAGAAGTAAGACCTAAGCAAGAAGAAAGTTTTATTCTGTATTTTCACATTGAGGAGATCTTGCCTCCAATGACATTGAGCTTGGAACGTTTTGGGAGCTAGACGTCTGCTCATGGATTTGATGAGATTACCTATCTGAAATTTTGAAAGATAAAAATTGTCATCTTGCTGTTTTATTTGAAATGATCCTCACAGTAAGTCAATTAGGAAACTCACTGATTTCTTCATCATGTGTCATTTTTTACAGTGCACAAATTCCCGTCTTTTTTCAAGGTTTAGCAGAAACTGTGATATAGTGTTAAGCTATGTGTAGCTTTATGGTCTGAAGTGTCCAAAGGTAATCTTTTTTTGTAAGCCTTCTTAGTGCATGCTCCAGGGCATGACATACTTGAGCAGTCAGAAATATCCCTTCTTATTTTTTATTTTGGAAGAAATATACTTTACAACTTTCAGGCTAGCCTTAAAATTTTTTCTTTATGTTCCAAGCCCTTTTAAGTTTTGATGTATTCTAATGGACCTAAGGATGATATTTTGTTAATTTTCTACAAAGGAATATATAAAGAACACAATTCTAGTTAATACAGGCTTGATTTTCTCTTCACATAGACAAAGTCAGGCTAGCAAAAAATAAAAGAAAAAAACTGCACAACAATTAGATATCAGAAACAAGAAGTGAATTAAGACTTCCCAGCAGTGAAGTCTGGAAAATGGTCTCGTGTGCTAAAGCAAACAGGCATAAGAGGTAAATTAATGATTTTTTAAAAATGGAAATATTATTTCCATTCAACTTATGTTCACATTTCTCTTTTCAGATGCCTGAAGACCTTGACAGAGTGTCTATAGTGGGATGTAGGTGCATGTTAAGATATGTTTTAAGTTTCTACATGTGATTTAGGTGTGCAATTTTTTAAAAATTGTATTACTAAGGCAATTAAGTCAATAGAGTTGATTGAAGCTAGTGGAGGATTCACCACACTATAGACAACAGCAGGCTCAATTCAGATGTTTAGCGCCTTATGAAACGTGTAACCACATTATGTTTCCATCTACTGTTCTGGAAAGGTACTGTCTTCTATTGGGTCCTATGTCACATCTCTCAGCTTTGTGCAACATTTTCAGATACAGAAGAGCATAAAAAAAAGGCACTGGGCACCTAAATTTAGAAAACCAATTCAGCCTCTAGCAGAGCATGTCATCTCATTGCTTTCTAGATCCAACTGATTGCCAGATCTCCATTGCCTCTTCTGTCTACCTTTCTTTAAGCTTGCACAGCTACATTTGTCTGCCCACAGTGAAGAATCCACATGATTTGAGATAGACAGAAGTATCCACAAGCTGCTAGCAGACGTAACATGAGACTTATTGAACAGTACAGTTGTTGAGGAGCAACAGGACACCAGGGACAACACTCTAGATCAGCACTACACAAGACCAGCTGAACTAATCTGTAAGTTAGGAAAGTTTTATGTGCCAGTAGATTTGATCATCTGTCACTTATTTAAAGAGAGGCTGGAGAGTTCCCTTCAAAGAAATGTGTCTTTTAACGGCCAACTGAATTGCATGCATGTATTCCTTGAGTCTCCTTCCTAGGACATTATTCTCTATTTTCTCTCTCTCTCTCTCTCTTTTTTTTTTTTTTAATTTTTTTAGCAAAGGGTTGTAAGAGTTTTGCCGCCCTGGGACAAGGCCTATTCTGAGTAAACACTGCAGGAGATAAGGCTGATTCTTAAGGTTAACTCACAACTCCCAGACGAGGAAGAAGGTTGATTGAGGTTAGGAAGGTAGCAGGGCAGACTGTTGTAGCGTTTCCAAGGAACCCACAAAGCAGCCTGCTGTTTTGAGCAGGTCCATTTGGCTCAAAATGTTGTAGGAATTAATAAGATTTAAGAACAACCCAGGAGACAGAGAGCTGAATTGATTTTTGAATGTTACACTGGCTGTCCCTTTTCAAGGAAGCTGGTTTAGTACCAGACCTCATCCCCAATATGTGACAAAGTGCTTTTTATACACTTAAGTCTGCAAAGCCATTCAAAAATAGCTGTTCCATAAGGATAAACTGGTTTCCAGTTTTCTGACATTTAGCACATACAATAACAATTCAGACACTCTTTTGTATGAGAGAAAGGTACATTTCAGGTTTTTTGGTGTTGCCTATAGGAGAATAAGTAGGTGCACAAATGCTAAAAAGGTGTAGACAGAAAAGAAAGAAGACGTGGGTAAAATAACTAATTTAATATTTAATCTATTAATGAGATCAAGAGCACTCTTCAGAGGCCATCTCAAATGGTTAATTAAAACACATAAACAATAATAATATATCTAATCCAGAAAATGTGTTATCTCTAGGGACACTGTATATGTACACAAGTTCTCTTTGTCAAAAACTAATAGCTTTAAAGAGAAAAAAAAGAAACAAAGCTAAGCTTACCATTGCTTCAAGAACTTAATGTAGAAGACAGAAATATATTTTTCAGTCCTAAAAGGAAAAATGAACATTGTGGCAGCTCTGCTGTCTAAGAGTTTAATGTAATTCAGTTTTTGCACTAAAAAACCCCAATGAAAATTGCCCTTTATCAAATTGATGAAGGGATATAACAAGACTGTATTAGTGTGAAAAAGGGCAAGATCATTATTATTTTAGTAATCAGAATTTACTTAAGATGGTATGAAATATCATAAATCCAACAGTTTATTGGATGTACAGGTGAATCCTGGAAATTTTCTGCATGCTTGAACTCAGGTGTGTACAATAGCAGGTGGCAATTCAGTACCTGAACGTCTCTGGTCACACCAGCTCAGGAAGTATCCCTGTGGTGGCATCTGCATGTCCATGCTGAGGAGGGCAGAAGCACCCATCTCCTTCCACCTCCCTGTCCTCTGTGCTCCCATGGGGCTTGTGTGCTGTCATGACTGTGCCTATACCCCAAAACCAGGAAAGCCCAGTCAATCCAGAGAGTCAGCATTATTTGCAGAAATAAAAGCCACCAAGCCTGACCCTTTGGGCAGTAACATCCCTGTCTGCTTCTGAAAGGTAAATTTCTGCTGGCACCTGAGTGTTTCCTCAGACCCTTTTTGGTACCAGTCCAGTAGAAACAGAGGAACCCCCTTCTCTGTGCGTGCTTTGATTCATGGCCATGCAATTCCAGACTCTCCTGCATATTCTCACTGCACTGCTGCTGCTGGCTGCAGATACAGTACACAGAAACCAACAACTTTTTCACTCTCGCTGTTAAAACCTGACATCACAGCTTCTTAGGACCCTAATTAAAGAACAGCATGCTTTGTGTCTTGAACCTCTTTATATCTGCAATTCATATTGGCTTTTCCTCTATCTCTGTGGGCTTTCTTTAGAACTAGTGAGTGGAGATTACCTGGTTAATGCACCTGTGATAGCTGCTGCTGCTGCTTACCCCACTTGATAAACAAATAATTTATTATGATTATTGAACAACCAATTCTGCCCTGTCCAGGCTTATTGGAAGCAAAATAATTTAATCAAGTTTTGATGGGTTTGAACCAGGAACCTTAGCGATATATGCTCCCAAAGCCTTAAATAGAAGGGCACATAAAATCCATGAGCCCTTTTTTAAAATCCATTTATGCTAGTTTTAAGTGGGAATAAAATAAGTAAATACCACATACCACTTGAGAAGTCCTAACCTCTGGACCATTTTCTGCCTCACAAATGGGAATTTCAAATAACTCGTTAAGAGATTTGTTACTTGCTATCTCTCATAATGTATTATAGTGTTGATCAAAATTAACTCTTTACCAACACGTTAATCAAGTCCTGTGAGGAATGCAAGCTTTGAAAAACTAAACAGAATATTTTTTCTCATTTATGTTGTAAGACTTTCCTGGCAAAAATCAAGTTGTGCATAGAAGTGAAGCAACTAGTCCCTACAAATCTTCTCAATTATGCCAAAGAAGTAAATGCAGCTTTTACTCAAAATTCTGTATGAAAGAAAATCTGAGATTGAACTCTTCCTGATTAGTATTTTTCCTCAGCTGCTAATTAAGATTTTTAAAAATCATTACAAATTATATACATTAGAATTTGAGAAATATCTGTCCCCTTGACTTTCAAATTTTCATTTTTAGAAGAATATGATCCTCGATCACTTGATAAGTCACTTGCTTAGAGCAGGATGAGGAATAGAGCTGGAAAAAAACTTCTCCATACACTTGGAACATTTGAGGCCTTGGTCACACCTTTTATTTTTGTACCCTCTTCTCTCTTCAGGCTTCCTAGTTTACCTAAAATTTCTAGTCCTGAACATCAAGAGCAACTAATAGGATTATTATTTTTCAGCTTTCATTTGCACGCACATCTCGGTAATCACTTGTGACAGAAATCTCTCTCTGTGTCTGTCCTTGTTGCATTTCTCCTTGGGACTTAGGTATAGCTTAGAGCCCAGGGCAGAGTTTTCTCAAGGCAGAATTCCATGAAAACTCCAGTATTTTTCATTAAATGATAAGTTGCTAAACCTCTCAGGGTTCCTTGGAGCTTTAAAATAAAACAAACAAAAACCAAAAAAAACCAACTCAAAATGGTTCAGTGGCAGGTGGTATAAAAATTGGATGTAATTTCATGTAATGTAATGTAAATAAATACTGTGGTGTAAGGTAGTACCTATTGCCATTTTTGGCAAAGTGCCAAATATAGTACATACTGAAACATCTCCGTTTCAATTCTGGTCTTGTCCACGAGAACTGCTTTATGGTTTAGTGAATTGCCAGGAATGCGTGAATCAGGATGCATCTGAATAAATTCGTGTCTTGAGAAAAAATTAGAAGAATTAATGTTAGAAGGGGATCCAAAACAGGTCAGCAGAACAAATTTTAGAAAATCTTATTTTTCTCCACTAAGTTCAGAATGAGGTTTGGGATAATTAATTCAGACCTAAACAACAAACTTTTAGCTACTGACAGTTTGGCAAAATGATTCCCCTTCATACAGTGGAACAGTTTGTAGAAGGTATGACTCAGCTTTCCATTTTCCAGCCTCACTGGGAGTTCCTAATCAGCTCATTTCAGCTCACTCAGCACCTCTTCCATCTCCAGCCAAGAACTGCCTAACATTCCATTTATAAAACAGAAACCATGTATAATTTTTGAAGTAATGATAACTACACTACCAATTAAAAATAAATATTTGGAAAAACTAATTATGTAACTTCATGATCTGTTCAGCTGTTTATGGCATATTAATCATGAAATCTAAGAAAAAGAAAATTTTTAACTGAAAGAGTGAAGATTATTATTACTGATTAATAAATACTTTGAATGGTGGCATAGAGGGTGTAATAATTTTTCCAAGCTTTTGGCAGTACATATTTTTCAATTTTGCACCTTCATCTGAAACAGATTTTTATGTTCCTCCATTCCAAAAGGACATGGAATTCATTAATACTTAACAAACCTCCTGCTCTTTCACTACCCTAGAGCTAACCAGCAATTTCTGCCAACTCATTTCTGGTCAGTTTAAAAGAAATGCTGGGTATTTGCTGGGAGACAGCTCAAACACTTGGATTTCTAAGTTTGTTTCCCTGTTGGCGTGATTGATGATATTGATCCTAAAGGAGAGAGAAAGGAACACACTCAATCTCTTAGATGTCTTTGAAGGAGGGAGGAAACCAGCATTTGGGAATGCATGTGCTGTTACCAGCTTGTCTGGCTCTTTTGAGCTATTTCCTTTCAGTCTGAGGGGAGACTTCGTCTTGCGACAATGAAAAGGTAAACAGTCTCTCAAAAAGTAAAATCAATTACTCTTGGGATTCTCACTGTCAATATTTTAAAAGACATTAACTTTTTTTCCCTCTTACTTTTTAATTTCTTTTTTTCCTGTTGCATCAGTTTACCTCTTCCAAATATTATTTAATCCAGAAAACTAAAGCAAGAAATAGAAGTGAAGTACATGAAACATGTCAGATAAAAATGTAATACTCTTCTTTAGATCAGCATATGCTTGTACAGCATCAGGCACCACCAAAAAAAGAGAATTTGTGCTGGTAGGAACCTATGTTTTAAAGTGCTAAGATAACCAGTGTATGTAGTCCAATAGACTCAGATATTGGACTACATGTTCAAGGCCATTGATCAAACACTTGACAAAACTCACACTAAAACCAGATTTACCCAAGAAGAAATGCAAGTTTGGGACCATTACTCTAATTCTAGAGCAGTATAAATGTTTTAAAGGCCTGTTCTGATGAAATCAGTGTTGTTACTATGACCCTGTCACGTTTATATGTGTACTGTCAAATTTACTTTATCAGTTAAAATGCCAGCTTTTCCTTTGATGACATTATATTGACTATTTATTCATAAAACTAGCCTGAAACCCAAAAGCTGCTTATATTAAGTAAGGAAAGATAGTAGTCCTGACTTATGGACAGGTAATTTTGCACTTGTAAGAAGAATGCAATATATTTTTTTTTTGCAACCCAAAGCTACTTTCAAATGGAGGTTAAGCCATCCCTACATGACATGTGCATTTATTAAATGACACGTTGTTTATTTATCAAGTATTTATCATGAATTCTAGAAAACACCTCAGAAATACTTTGGTTATCTCAAGAAAATTCAAGCATAACCAAAGTCATAGGACCATGATTTAAGCAAGAAACACTTTAAAACAAAATATTTTTTTGATTGAAATCTTTCCAGTGATGAAAAATGTGCTATATTCCATGACACTTATTCCAATTAGGTGACCAACGAGTTGTTACAGTAAATAATTGTTCTGTTTGCTACTCACTGAATGCTCTCCCTAAAAATAAATACAAGACTCACAATGTTACAAAAAACAAGGTACAATTTATACTTTAACATTCTAAGGGTGTGATATGCCTTTCTAATTAGAGAAGATATTATTCAGCCTTGGAAAAGTCAGTCTGGTCAATTCAGTCTGTCAGATCTAATGGTATTTTTAAAAATTGCAAGAGCTGATATTTAACAAACTTTCTGTGTCGAAAATTAACAAGAGTTTCCTCATTTTATAGAGGATACAATGGCATAAACCTATTCTTTTCCAAGCAGGAAAAAAGAATATTCAGTCAATGCTGTCCTTACAACTAAATTTTTTACCATCACAATTGAGCCTTTATTATACTGGATTTTATTTATTCTCTACATATTTCAATATTTTTAATGCACGTAGCATCCTTAAATATTTCGCTAGTTTATATCTAGACCAGATAAACAGGCAAATGCATATAGAAGGCTTTGCTTTTTCAAAGCACCATTCACAAATATAAAAGCCACACAACACATTCAGTATTTATTTAGTGAATTCATCTCACAAGATATTGGCCCAGAAATTCTTTCATGGTAAAAGTAATTTTAAATTGCGTATTTTCAAAGCCTGCCTCTAGATAACGTACCTCAGGAATACCTCTGTTCATGAAGGGGCTTCTGTCTGGAGTCTGCCAAATGTATATTCCAGTCATGAAGCAGGAAAATGCCCACGTTCTACTTGAAAGGATAAGCAGCCAGGATGCAGCAAGCTTCATTTTGCCAGAAAGAAATTAATTATAAGAAAGTAAAATCAAACACAAGATTCCTAATACCATGTTCTTTTGTTTTGAAATTTAGGCTACTATAATGAAATAACTCAAATGTAAGAAGGTTAACTAATAGGCAAACAAAAAATAATGCACTGCAAAGCATTGTCCTTCGGGAGGAAGAAAAACGTACTTTCAATTTTGAATTTTTTAAGCTCATTAAAACCTTGCTGTTAAAAACAAACAGCTAAGCAGAAATCTCTTTCTATTGCTTTGAGAACTGAAGTGTCAAATGCAGCACATGTAAAAAACTACTAAAATATCTGAGAACTCATGGAAAAAGGCCTTTGACTCACACGGAGCAATATTTCATGAGTGAGTTAAGTCAGTGATGTACCAATTTCCTTCAATCAAACAACCCCATCAGTAGTCCAAGTCCATTGGTGACCCATTTGTGACAAGAGAAGTTGAACTGTCAAGTTAAAGGTTTTCATTAAGTTTTGACAAAAGAAAGCAAGCAAATATCCACAAAGTATTGTGACTAACTCGGGTTACATTGTTGCATTTAGATTTTTATCACTGCTTTTCAAAAATAGCATTGCCTTCTTGCAGTCAAAGAACAGAGTATTTCTCAAGGAACTCCAGTTTGCACACAAAATGTCTGCAAAACAGTACCAACTGGACAAGTTTCTTCAAGAAAGATGAATAAAAATACACTAATAACAAGCATTTGTATGTACTACCACAGTGCTCCATCTGCACTTTCCTTTGATGGACTGAATGTGTTGAAATAGGGCCCCACTGAAGTTTTAATGCTGAATAACCACACATCCTACCTCAGTAGCCAGAAGGAGACCATACACTTCTAAATGAAGTCTGGATTTATTTGCATTAAATATGAAGTACTGACTGGTAGAATCGGTTTAGGATTCGTAGATGGGAAATGGAGATTACTGTTTTCCCTACAGAAAATCTCAGAGCATCTCCATAGCGGAATGCATTTGTTACCCTACAATATTGACCAAATAAAAGCAGATGTTACGACACAAATCAAGACAAAACAAGAAAAGATCCCTTTTATACATTTTGATCCTTCTCAGGGAGAAAAAGTATCACAGATTACTTATAAGACTGTAATATTTTTAATTATACTTAGAATGCCCTACGAGGGAGAACAAAAGTCCAAGCTCCTACCAACTTGCTGGATGAATTTGTCAAAAAAATTATCCATCTCCACTTACTCCTGTTTAATGACATCTATGTCAAAAAGTGGCTTTACTTAATTCCCAGTGAATATGAAAAAGGCACTGAGATCTTTAGAAAATGTTAAAAAAATAAAAATACACAGCTGATAATTTGCAAAAAGTAAGCAAGTCATGCTTGAAGTTGACCGTGTATGCTCACAATAACTCACAGTGGTTTTCATCTTTTCGAGACAAATATAAAAAATGAATTATATTTTTCATCCTCTGATATTATTACTTTCTGTCTTAGAACTGATGTATTGCTGGACTTCCACACCTGAAAGCTGAGACTCAGGAGAGACCATTTTTATTCAAGGCTCCTATGACCTGTATGGAAAACTTCAGAATATCTTAAATGCAAAGTAAATTAACTGCTCCCTTCCATGTCAAAAGACCCTGTTTGGCTCCAGTCCCTCCATGTGGCCTGAAATATTTTTATTTCAGACTGAATGGATGAATGATCAATGCTGTTGATCAAATCTCTGAGTTCGAAACAAAAGCATACATAAGCTTTCAAGTACTGATGTTGAAAGCTCTAGAAGGGATGCAAGATTACTTTACATGAACTGGATTCTTCCCATGCCCTCTCCTTTCTTTCTATGATGCCCTGTGAAACAGAAAGTGAAGCTGCAACACACAACCTAAGCCAATCCTGCACCCCAATCCCCAGATGCTTCTTTGGGTCATTTCCGAAAAAAGTGATGAACAAAACCTGCAAATGAGTGAGTTCCCAGTTTATCATGGGCAAAGGGTGATCATAGTCCTGACTGGTTCACATTCATATCTGTGTCCTTGAACCAAACAGTTGCAAGAATTCCCGTCAGATCTATCTTTTCCCTACATAAGGGTCCTTAGTGACAAATTTTGTGCAGAAGTTTGAGTCTGGCCATTTATGGGGTAGAGTGCTGCATTTCAGCAGGCCTCTTTTAAGCCCATACTGAATTGCAAGGATTCCCTTGAAAAAGGCTACAAGAGTTTCCCATAACCTATATTCTTGTTCAGCTGCTTCTCCAAAAGTATTTCTTTTCAGAAATTCAGTGTCTTTATTGGTGCCATCATTTATGAACATGGATACTGTAGTTCTTGTATTTAAGTAAGATATCAAGATCCGCTGCTGGCTTTTATGTGGACCTTACCTTGACAATTAGTTCTCTTTATTCTCCAGGGTAAAGTGCAATGAAGACTAAAAACATTACTAATTTCAGAAAAGGTAATTTTTTTGCTATGCTCCATAGTCTGTATCAAAACCAGAAACTTTGAAAGGTTACTTTTGAAAATTTATTTTCCCACAGAGTGGAAGTCTCTGACAGCATCTTCAGGGTTAACAGATGCAAATGATGTCTCAAAGGACAGTTTTGAGTTTGCGTTTGGATTTGTGAGGAACTGAAAGTATTTGCAGCTTGGAAGACTGAACCAGGAGCTGTTGATCAGTGAAGCCAGGGCAGCAGAGCTTCTCCCAGCCCGAAGATTTGATCAGTCCTAGGCTTTATGGGAAGAGAGGTTGTGCAAGAGGTGCTCCCTCGGCTGTGGGGTGCAATGGGAGGAAGATGCTGCTTGTGTGTGACTATGGAGGTGCTGGGGAAAGGCCATGTAGGACTCCCTCATGGGTGAGTCTTGTTTCTACAACTGCTGAATCTAGGATTTCCTTTTAACTGAGCCCAGAGGAATAGGAAGAAACATTAACTGTCCCTATCCAAATTCAGAGAGATTCTGTGCCCCCTTCACAAGAGCTAGAACAATAGAAGTTGCCATAAACCCATCAAAAACAGAGGAAGCATGAAAGAAAACAAGTACAGTATGTGCATTTAAAGTGGTGTCATCACCATAATGCTGAGGAAAGGAAGATGAGATTCAGCAATAGGAACGTCTGGAGGAGGTTTTATTACCTTTTTTATATATTTATTTTTATTGAATGTGTCAGGATAAAATTTCTGTGAGAAATACAATATACAGAATTCAGTCTTTCACAAATCCTCATGCAGAGAGTTCTGCCCACAAAAACAGTATACTAATGAAAGGAAGTCCTCAGAGAGAAGCTGTTTAAATAATTAAAATATCTGGCATGGTTAAGAAGTGAGTTCTGCTGCAACTTGCCATTTATTTTTCATCTATTCAAAGCAATCAGACATTTGAAAGAAATTACTTTGAAAAAATTAAAGGAGAAGAATTTACAAAAATTATCATTAATAAAGTGATATTAAATTTGTGAATGGTTGTCTCATAATTATAATTATAGAAAAAGACAAATACTTCCAGGTGGAGAAATACTTCCAGGTGATCAAATACTTCCAGTTGATGAAATGGTAGATTCTCAAATGGAGGAAAGGGTACCTGATCTTGACAAAGATATTTGATAACATAAACACAGTCTCATAGGGACTTTCATGTTAAGTCTATATTTTTGCTGTTGTAACTACAGCTACAGGAAAAAATGCCTTATTTTTATTAGACCACATTTGATTGGCAGCAATATTTGAGGAGATCGAGAAAGAATGTATTTCTCTTGTAGCAATTTAATAATGCAGAGCCTGATACAGGCTAGCTCAAATATCTCAGCTGGTGCTCAGGACTGGATTGAACTTTATTAGCAGTATTGGCATATCCATCCATTGAATAACTCATTGAGAACAAGATAGCTGGTCAGAGCTTCAGTTACTTGCACTTCTTTGCATTGTGCCCCACAAGCAGATCTGAAATGTGAAAGAAAATAAGTGGTTGCATTACTGTAGTATTGCATTAAGTTTTTCTTATTTTGAAGTGGAGATAGCAATACACAGGGTCTTGATGGAGGGGAAAAAACTTACTGGAAATCTTTTTGTTTCTGTGACAAATGCAAAGATTTAAAACATTCTCCCTATTCCTACCTAGGAAAAAAGTCCTGTAATTGAAAATGCAAAATAAATAGAAGGTGGAGTAAGAATATGCTCAGCACTATTATAGGCAAATAGCAGCATAATTATGTCATTAGAAAAATTTATTTCTGCTGCTCCCAAAGGCAATGACTTTCTATGGTAATCCAAAATATTTAGGAATTGGAAAGGAGACACCGAGAATCACCAAGATGACTGATTATTTTCAGTTGGTGACTTGTATCTTGGGGTCCTGGATGATTTTTTCATCTTGCAGCACAGAAAACCTGCACTATAGCCTTTTACAGGCTTATGTTATGCTCACTATGGCTGTGCTAAATTTTCATTAAAAGCATTATGGAACTTGCTCTGGAAATTCCTATAATGAAACATACTGAGGACATAACTAATGAATACAGAAATACACATGTCGTTTTATTTATATTTTCATGCAATAATTTTTCCACCATTTGATTTACTTCACATTCTTTTTTTGTTGCCATAGCAGCTCTTTTGACTATTAGGGATTTCTCACTTTCATATGTAAGGGCCTTTCCTATATTTCTCATGGAAATAATAGGAAAATCTAGTGTGTACCTCTAAAGGTGACAGAAGATGAGACTTATCATGCTCACAAATTGGGAGGTTGCACGGGTTTTCTGTTTCATTAAGGAAATATAGATAGTAAAATTATTTGATTTCAGAGATGCCACATAGTTTCACCACAGTTTTACAAAGCTGGAAATTCATCTTGCCAAGTAATTACTGTCTAAGAGCTGGAGTCAGAAATTATCTTTTTGTTTGTTTGTTCTCATCTGTATCACTGACTCTGTTACATTAAGATAAGTAGTGTAATCTGTGAATTATTTCTTGATGTAAATTACCTTGTTTCAGAGCACCATTGCACAATGTAAGCATTGTCTGTAACATACTCTATATCCCTTATCTAACTGATAGAGGAGCAATACTAATATGATGTGCTCAGAAATTAATTTGTGTATTCACCTTGTTACACAAGTGAGGGCAATTCTTCTGTGACTAGTTTCTCCATTTCTTCAAGACCTGATTTTTCTTTCTCTAGTGAAGTAATTAATTCTCCTTTCAGCTATGCTTTATGGTGTTAATATATTCTATAATTTGAATGTTTATAATCTGTGACCGGTTTTAATGTAATATCTGACGCTCATTCAGAATTTTCTGGTACTTTCTGTTTGCCTTCAGCTTTCGTTATTGCATTCTCATGATTGCAAATCATGATATGTTTTCTTCTAAAAAAAGTTGCCACAAAGTTGATCAGAGGGTTGGAAAACCTCTGCTATGGAAACAGGCTGAGAGAGTTGGAATTGGATTCAACAGTTTTTTCTCACTGGAAATAGGAAACAGGATGGATAAATTCACCGATAAAAAATTTAAAAAGTTAAAATGACATAACATTTTAATAAGATACCAGAGAAATATTACATCCAATTGTAATTGGGGTTGTTTCAGCTAAGAACAATGGATAAACCCAGGGTAATGTATAGTATTTTCTCACATCGCTCATTCATCAAGTTCCTTATAAAGTTAATTACTACCTAATTTATTGTAGACTGAATAGTAGGAAATCACTGCTCTCCTATGCAGTATAGCAGATAATCCATTAAGCAGAACAGTAGGATATGAGGCCATCAGGAGCCTCTCTGTGAGAAATGATCTTATGTCTTCGAAAGACAGGCAAGAGGCTGGATGTTCAGAGGTATGTCCTAGTCCAGAGACAAATTCCTGTTGCGCTAATCTTCACCAGAACACATTTGTGATTCTGCAGAGCTGTAAAAGAGTTCTGTGTCATTGGAGATGGACAATTTGTTCTGCTTTCCCTTATCCTGTTATTCATGATAACCACAGACCCAGAGCCAGGGTGCAGCACGGATGTAGAATCAAGGCAGTTTAGTTAGTAAATTGACAGCTTCGCCTGTCAGTCATGTTCCCTGGTCACGCTGCAGCCTTTTCATTACAGGTAGTGCTCAGGAGGTCTCTATCTTCTTCCCAGCTACTCATTTCCCAGGAATTGCAGGAAATTAATTAATCTGAGATAGGTGGGGGTATTTTTTTTCTTGACGCTGGCTAAGAGATTTATCTAGGACATAAACATATAGCCAGTCAGTATGATCATATTAACTTACTTTCTCTAGGAAATCAATCTCAAAATAATAATAAACATGAAGGCTAAATTGTAACAGTAAATTATAGAATAACCTTGATTCTCAGTCACTCAGGCTCATGGTGATCCTGACAGAGGACAACTGTACAGAAATAGTCCCACTGCAGATTTAATCTCAAGGAAGGCAGAAAACTTTTCTTGAGTCATGTTTGTGTTATGTCTGCATAACAACAGTCCCCAATATTTTCAGGTGTCCATGTTCTTGTCATCTCTTGTATACTGACTGTATTGGATAAATATTTAGGTGTTAAAGTCTTGCTCCCTTTTTTCATTTTAACTGTTGGAATTTTTTTTACAACCCGTTTCCATTGGTGTGAAAGTCAGAGGCAAGAACTGCAACCTGAATAATACAAATCATCTCTGTGCACCACAATTTTTACCTCTTCCCGCATCTGAGCCACGTGAGATAAAACCCAGGAAATTGCAAGGGAAAGTAAACATTTTTACTGAGCAGGGTATTGTTTATTCAGAAAAATTGTTGAGTATTTGGCTTTTTATTTTTTATTTCAAAATGGAGAATGTTTGGATTCATATATTCAGCTGAATTAAGTAAATTGTATAAAATTGCTTAAAAATAACAAAAGTTTGGTGATGCTGAAAGTGTGAAATAATTTTTTCTGTCATACATATCTTTTCTTAGTTTATTATTCTATAATAAGCTCACCTAATTAGAACCTTCAGTCAAAACTTTGCTTATATTACTTTTTTAAAATCAAGTTCTGTCAGTAAACAATGTTGACTTTTTTAGACACACAAAGCTAATAGTCTTCAAAGGGGGTGTTGCTGACCAATACAATAAGGTAAGATGCCATTCTTTAAAAAAGAAAGTTTAAAATTGGTTACTAAATTTGTAAAAACTGCACTATGAATGGAACTGTCCTTCATGTTTGTGAACTCTGTTCTACCAAGGCGACAAACTGTAAAAATCATGAATATATGTTAACTTCGGCTCATTTGGAATATTACAAATATTATACATAATGACAAAAAAGGTAATTTTTGTCCATCTACATTACTCTAGTAGAGCACTCATCTGAAAAATCTGCTTAGTCTGGGCACTGCCCTTTTAAACAAAATTCAGCTAAATCGGAGAGTTTAGACAGCGCAAGAAAAAGAGATAGAGAAGACACAGCCCATGAGAAAATGCTGAAGGATCCAGCTGTTGTAGACTATAAAAGAACAACCTGAATTTTTTGTAACATATGAAACATCGCTAGATAGAGCCTGGTAAAATTTTTTTCTCCTCACTCACCAAAGGCAGGGCAAAAGGAAGTTAGGCTTGATACTAGGACACGTGTGAAAGACCAATCTGATTTTTATTTATGCCTCAACATATGTTATACATGAGGTGAAAAAATTACATTAGGGGCTGTATACGTCTGGGAGCTCTGCCCCCCGAGAGGCTTTGCCTGGCAGCGATCAGCAGAGAGAAAACTGCTGATCTGCAAGCAACCTCCCCTTGCTGGTGGCTCAGATCCCCAGTTGGCCGGGAAAAGACGCGCGGAAAAAGTGCGCGGGAAAGCGTGCTATGTGAGAGCCAAACACATAAAAGCAGCTAACTGCGACACAAGCGGGGGCCGTTTTCTTTGGGTTTCTTGGAGGGAGCGGGGGCTGGCCCGAAGGGTCAGCTCTGCCCCCCTCGCCCCCTTCGCATTTTCCTCCCTGCAATCCCGCTCCTCTGCTGGCTGTCCTGTCTGCCCGTGTCCTGCTCTGCTTCGCTGCTTGCCGGAGGCAGCTCCGTCGCCGCGACAACCCCGTGCTCGCTGTTTCCCCGACGGCGCTACCGCCGCCGCCTGCACCCTGCTGCACCCAGCACGCAGCCGCCGGGCTCCGACCCTGACCGCCTCGAGTCCTGTTCCTGTTCCTCGCCCACGGAAAGCACACGCAGCTGATGCTGTTCGGAAATCACGCCCAGCCGCCACGGGAACCGCGCAGACTCTCGCAGCTCGCAGCGCACAGCTCCATATGCCAAACTCTCACCGACGGGGCACCCGGCCTACAGCAGGAGCGATCTGTACACTATTCTTTCCCTCTCCGCCTCTCTTT
>VZRM01008936.1:64020-81531 GCA_013397955.1 Grantiella picta | reverse complement strand
ACAAAAATATATAAAATAAAATTAACAAATATAAAATAAATAATAGATAAAATACATATATATACATTATATTTTTTTTAAATGAAAGATCATTGAAGCAGGAGGAAATGGGCTTTGAAGTGGTCCCTGATGAGGTTTTCCTTGCTCCTAAGAGAATCCAGATGGATTCCAGGGCAGCATTTTAAAACCACTTTCCAAAATTACCCCCTCCTGTCATTAGGGCACATTATGGTGATGCTCTGCAGTTGGGATTTTATGAGGGAATTGATTTCTGAGTGGAATTTTCCTGGGAAATGTTCCCCCTCAGTACCTTAAGCCCCGCTGTGACATTTCATTCCCTGCCCTACACAACCCCTGAATTTCACATTTTGCAGAGGATCCACCCTGGGCCAAATCCTGCCTCCTGTCATCCCTGGAAGTTCATTCATCTTGTGCCACAGGAATTGAGAGTGGCCTGAACACTCCTGGTTTCACCCCAAAATGCTCATTCCTGCTTTTCACACCTGCAGAAAGGAGCAAGCCGAGGGAATATCTCCCCTTGGATGCTCCACAAGGAGGGGAATTCAGTGGATTATTAAAAGACTCCCTGATTTTACAGTTTGCCAGGGATTTCCCTGCGAAGCCACAGAGCAGCCAGGCAGGAATTTGGGATTTTTGGATTAGTCTGCAAAGGGAGGGAAGCGCCGTGTTGGATGGTCCAGCCAGGGGTGCTGCAGCTGAACCAGTGACACCCAAACAGCCGCCGAGCCCAAATCCAGGATTGGGTTCCTGATGGGAATTTTAAGGAAAACACACACAGACTCATTGTACCCGTAATTAAAACTTGGCTTAATTATAAAAACCAACCCCACCGCGAGCATCCCAGCCCCTCTCCCCACCCAAGCAGCTGCAGCAGCTCCTTCCCAGCAGGACAGAGGTCACCAGGCCTTGTTCCCTTTCTTCTCCTTTATTTTTTTCCCCCAAGATTTGACCTTCAGAAGGCAATTCCTGGGCAACCCTCACAATGAGCGCCTTCCCCATCCGCGTTAAGTGCTGGGGAAAGCTATCAGGCAAAGAAAATTGATTCCCTTTCAGAGGCAGAGCCAGGGGCGGCGAGGGATTTGATTTCCCTGGAAGGTGATTATATTCCACGCTAACATTATTTAAAGGCTTTTCGATGGAGCTGCACTCCACAACACCTCGTTATGGGGGAAAATCAGCCTAATGATTGCGCTCTGCCAACAGCCACCCCTCTCACGGGGGGCTCTCCTTCCTGCCAGGGATGTTCTCCGCCTGGGAATGAGGTGAATCCATCCCAGCAGCCTGGAGAGGACGGGGAAGGGAAGGAGACAGAGCGGGAATTGTCAGAATTTCTGGCTGCAAATTCCGATTTCAAACGCGCGGGGTTCTGCGTTTTCCTGCCGCGGTTTTTAGTGCTACTGAGAGTTTAATCCATTAAACACGAGTTCTGGGCTGAATCTATTCGGAGTTTCCTTTCCATAAGGAACCCGTCAGGAGTTTTGAATCGTCGGGAATGTGGTCATTTGTTTCCAAACTGCTTCCCTGAGTGTGTGAACAGCACTTATCACCCCTCACACACCTGCAGCTCTGCCGACTCCTTTGCATTTGTGGAACTAAACACATTTCTAGGAGGGAATTAAGGAACACAGATTTTTTTTCTCAGGCTTAGCCAGGAAAGCTCTTCCAATGGGTTTTTTTCCCCCCTCTTTGAAAAGGCCTTCCAAAAAAATGAAATGACTTTGGGGTTTATAAAAATACTGGCTGGAAGCGTTTGTGTTCTCAGTGAAAACTTTGAATAATAGAATCATGGAATTCTCTGAGGTGGAAGAAACCTCAAAGCCCATCCAGTTCCACCCCCTGCCATGGGCAGGGACAACTTCTACTATCCCAGGGTGCTCCAAACCATTCCAACCTGGCCTTGAACACTTTCAGGGATGCAGGGGCAGCCGCAGCTGTGGTAGGCAGGTTGAAAAACCTTGTTGTCCACAAAAGAAAAATAACATTAAATACATTTTTATCGTGAAAACCTTGAGTTTAATAGATGAATATGCTCATGAAGGGAAAGATTCCCAGGTGATATCTCCTGTATTTAATAATCTGTATTCTAACAGCAGAGTGCTCTGCAGCCTGGCAAGAAATGTTAAAAGTTATCAGAGCTGGAACTCAAAACTGAGCCTGGTACAACTTCAGTCAGACTCAGTCCCAACCTCACATTTCCTTAATGTAAAATTTAACACAAACCAGAGCAATTTCCCCACGAAACAGACACCAGGTCTGGCTCAGCACCCCCAGGCTTGCCCTCTTCCCCCTCTCCCAGCCTTCCCCACTGCAAAGGAACTCTGGTTTTCCAAGCTTTTCCCTGCTAATGGAATCCCATTTACTGCAGGCCTGCCTGCATTTACAACGAGCTGGGGGATCATTTCTGCCCAGACGTTGGGACTCGGTGGAGTTGCAGCTCATAACTCGATGTTGCCCCTTGCAAAGAGGGTTTAGAGCCCTCGAAGGAACAAATCCAGCACTCTGTGACCCTGCAAAGCCACCTCCCTGCAGACACGGAGCAGTGGGGGATCTCCCATCCCCCAGCTCCCAAAATCCAGAACTTTTCCACCCCCCGAGGCATCGTGGGGCAGAGCTGGCTCTGGTTCTGACACATTCCTACAGATAAATAGGGATTTTTAAACTCCTTTTCCTCTAGTTTGCCATTAGAGTGATTAATGGAAAGAGGGAAAAATGGATAAGGAGAGAAAAAATGGATAAGGAGAGGAGAGGAGAGCAGCATCCTGCAGCCCTGGAGATGGATGAGGTTGGGAAGAGGAGCCAACAGGCCATGCTGAAATCCCATCCCAAACCCAGGTTTAATATTTATAGCTGGGATGGAGCACCAGGAGTCTGAATCCCACACAGGGGTTGAATTATTGGGAGTTTTCCCCACCCTGTCCCCTCCACCTCCAGCAGCAGCAGCAATTCCATATGGAAACATCCCAGCAAAGCAATTTGCCAGTCAACAGCTGCATTAACCAGGAAATTCCCCTGGGCAAAATTCCTCCATGAGCCGCAGATTCCTTACCAGAGTCCCCCAGCCCTCCAACAACTGGATTTTAATAACTTTAATAACCCCAATCCTGCGAGCTCAAGTTAAAGATTAAGTTTGGAGCTTTTATTGGACTTATTTGGGTGCAGGAGGGTTTGGAGTTGTTTTTCCTGTCAGAGTCTTGGCCCTGGGCTTGCAGTCGGATGTTCAACTCAATTGCTCCAATTTAACAATTTTTCCTTCAGTTTTCCAACCGTTCCTAAAGTGCAAAGTGGAAGAAAGAGAAACCTGGGGGGTTTTTGGGCATTTAAAGTTCATGAGGAGGGATGTCCCCTCCGAGGAGCATGAGTATGGCTGGAGGGACAAATCCATTGGAAATGTCTCCCTCTGGAATGTCACCATCACCCTGCCCTGCTCTCCTGGCACTTCCCAAACTTCGGGAGAATCGAGGAGCTGCTGCCAGCAGCCTCCATGCTCGTTAACACCTCCTCGTTTGCGAGTCTGGCAGCTGCAGGGGTTGGAAGCTCTGCGTGTGGGAGATGTGCGAATCTGGATCTGTCACTGGTGGAAGATGCCCAACCCAACCTGATGGAAGACACCCTGAGTGATGGAAGATGACCAACCCAACATGATGAAAGGCACCCAACTCAGCCTGATGGAAGATGCCCAACCCAGCATGATGGATGATGCCCACCACAACATGATGGAAGATGCTCAGTCCACCATGATGGAGGACACGCAACAAAACATGATGGATGATACCCAATCCAACAAAATGGAGGACACCCAAATGTGATGGAAAACACCCAAACCAACCCAATGGAAGAAACCCAAGCCGACCTGATGGAAGGCGCTCAATCCAACATGATGGAAGACGTCCATCCCAACACGATGGAAGATGCCCAACCCAGCGTGATGGAAGACCCAACCCAACCTGATGGAAAATGCTCAATCCAACACAATGGAAGATGCCCAACCTGATGGAAGATGCCCAACCCAACGTGATGGAAAACCCAACCCAACCGCGCCGGCACGGCCAGCCCAGCACAAAGATTTCCTGCTGGGGCAATCGAGGGCACAGCCAGCCCCACTGGGCAGGGCAGTATGGGCAGAGGAGTTCCCACTGCTGTGGCTGCACTTGTGTGAGAAACTTGTTGTTTCCAGAAGATCTTTTCCTTCCAAGCCTCTTCCAGTGCCAGAACCACCTTTATCCCTACAAAGAGACCCCTGGAATGGTTTGGGCTGGAAGGGACCTTAAAGCTCACCCCATTCCACCCCCTGCCATGGGCAGGGACAATCCCACTATCCCAGGGGGCTCCAAACCCGGCCTGGAACATTTCCAGGGATTGGGCAACTACAACCTGATATATCCCACAAACATTACCATCTCCAAAGGAATTCTGCCATACAAAACCAGGGGAAGCAAAAGCAAAACTGCAGATTCCCTCTTCTCTAATGTGCACATGTTGAGTCACAAGTTAATTAATGAGGAGTTCCACGTGAAAACTCCATAATGAGTCTCCAGCTCTCTGAGTCAGACGCCCACAGGTTGGAGGAGGGAAGGAAGAAGAGGAGAAGGGCTTTGCAAAAGGATGCCCTGAGGAGCAGGACCGGGAATGAGGGGCCATCCACCCGTCGCATAATTCCCAAGAAAGAGTTATATAGAACATGATGAGAGATGTCAATGCTAAAAAAAAAAACCAAAAAAACCCAAACCCAAAAAGAAATAAAATGCCAGACGTCTACAAGCAACAATTTGCCAGAAAAAACAAAACAGCTGAGGAGGAGTAATCTGAGCCACATTATTTTCTCATTTTCTTCATTAATTTTAAATACCAAAACTTACAGCAAGGCAGGCCGTGAAAAAAAAAAAAGAAAAAAGAAAGGAAGTTTAACTCTTTCTTTTCTGTGTGGATAAAGTAGCAGAGATTTTTCTAGTGAAGTCTCCCTTTGATTTGAGAAGATGAGACCAGGGACAGAGAGCAGAGCTGGCTGTTGCAGAAGACCATGACAAGGCGGTTGAACCTGAGGGTTACACCAGCTCAGATCCCATCAGGGGCTCTATCCCAGCTCAGGCACTGCCTCTGGATGGGGAGATTTGGGAAAAGCCTTAAAATCCTTGGCTGGTTCTGCTTTCTCTTCCTCAGCTGACAAGGAGGGCAATGGCCAGCTCTCCCTCCTGTCACAGATATCAGGAGCAGATCGACTTCCTCAGCTCTGTTCTTTGTCCCTGAACACCACAGAGAGAAGTAATCTCCCAAAAAGGGATTTATTCCCAAGCCAACCTGTGAGAAACTCTCTGTTTGGTTTGGGATTGAGTGCAGAACCTGTCCAGGTGCTGACCACCCTCCTTCCCTTTCCATTCTCTCCTCTCTGCACACAACCAGAGTGTCAGCACAGTTTGACCAGTAACAATCCCAATTATTGGAGTTTATTCCTCATTTCTGACAAGTCCTGGGATAGCCGGGCCTGAAGGATTCGCCAAGAAGCTGGAGGATTCGCCAAGACAGGCATGAAACAAAATGTGATCTGTTAGTGGAGACAGCTTGGAGCAGAGATAAGGAACTCCTGGAGAAGAGCAGAACCTGTCACCCTGCTGTGACACCGACTGACAGCCACCAGGAGTGTCTGAAATGCCTCAAAAGCAACAAATCTGTCAGATGCATCAGGTCCTGAAGCCCCCAGAGCTCCAGGTCCCTCTCCAGCCAAGCACTCAACATCTAGACTCCCAAGTTCATCCAAAAGGGAAAACAATTGTTTTCCAAAGGGTAAACAATTCCTGAAGTTTTTATTGCCAAGGAGCTGCTTCACTGACAACTTGTAGAGGAATTTCTCTTCCCAGCTTTCACCCCAACATGCACCTCCTTCTCCTGCACTTCTTGTGGTGATGAAGACAAGACCTGAATGCCTCAGACAGCAAAAAGCTGCTGGTTTTCATCTCCCTGACAAACACAGGCCAGGCCCCTGTCCCTAAACCCTTCTCATCCAAATTCTCTTTCCGAAAAGAGTATTTTACTTATTTTACTTCCATAATGGCTCAGTGCTCAGAGTTTGGGTTTCTATTCCTGAAACCCAAGCCAGAGGTGCTGCAGGTCAGAGGGTTAGGAGAAATGTGGAGAACTCTGTAACCTCCCTCCCTTCCAGCTGGTGGCAATGCTCTGCCTGAAGTCAGTTTTGGATCAAAATTCAGAAATCATTTCCCAAATAAGAACTGAAGGTTTAGGAGTCCCTGTTCCCACGTATTTTGATTTGGAAGTGGAGAGGAACGTGACCAGCAAGACCCTTGTCCTGCACCCACAGCAACACCTGCTGCCGCCTGCTCTGGCTTCCATCCCAACTTTCACTTTTCCCTGCTGACGAAACCAGGATGAGAAAAAGCAGGAAAGAACGATTCCTGTTTGGGATCTGTTACCATAGAAACACTGAAATTAGGAGGGAGAGAGGGCTTTTAACATCCCCCAGTGCCCCCAGTGCCCCCAGTGCCAGTGCAGCAGCCAGGACCAGGCCTGGAGCTCCGAGACCTTCTCACAACCAAGCTGACAAAACGCATTTCCACGGGAATTCCACGGAATTCCCGCCAGCACCGACTTGTGAGCGATCCCAAATGGAAATCCATGCTGCTGGGATTGAATCACCTCCCAGTGGCACTGCTTGGCTGTGATGGGCACAAGCCACCCTCACGCTGCTGCCTCGGGAGCTCTCGGATATATTTAACAGACAAAATGCACAAAAATCGAGCGAGGAGAGCACAGGAGTTATTTGGACAGAGTTCACAGGTTTGCAGTATCCAGATGGAACATATAGCTCCTCCAAGAACGTGAATATCATCTCTTTTTCCCTTTTTTTTTTTTTTTTGGAGCAAATTAATGTGGGCCACCAGCCAGGCTGTGTCAAGAGGAACATTCACATAAGGGAAGCAGTCACAGCACGACCCTTTGTCCCAAAAAACCATCACTGTACTTCCCACTGCTGCTGGATTTATGGATTTAGGGATAACCCAAGCACACAAAGCAGGTTACCACCTCCTACCTGGCAGCAAAATCCAGGGAATCTGCTGGCCCTGGTGTGCTCCATTGCTGGCTGGGAAGAGGGAATTTCATCTTCTCCTGTGGATGCCTGGAAACGAAAACATATGCGCCAAAAAAAAACACCAACAAACCAACCCCGAAGCATTAATGAAAACTGGATGCTACTTCTTGTTACTTTCTAAATTTGAGATATAACAGGAACACCGAAAAATGTGCAAAGGAATGTTCTTGCCTCTCTGCTCAACAACAACAAGCTTTTCCCTGGGAGTTTGCAGCACCATCCCTGCTCCATAAAAACACAATAAAATCACAGGGAGAAACACCAGACGAGATTGACAGAGCAAAACAAGAACAAAGTATAAACCCAGAAGCATCAAGAGTAAGCTCTTAAGTCTCTTCTTCCTAATCTTCCCAATGATCTCCTCTGCTGCTCTGTTTTATTACCTCTCAGAAGGGTTTTAGCTTTAATATAGATTGGAATTACTGGGGAAAGGAAACATTTTAAACATTTAGGCATCCTAACTCTTTCAAGAGAGGTTTCTTAACCTTTAATCCTCCTTCCTGCACCCGCGGGCCACGCAATATGCGAGGGAAAAGGTCAGGGACGTGGACAAAGGCAATAATCTGAGTCTAACCCACTTTTCCCCTGCCCAGGCAATCAGCAGTCAGCGCACAAACACACAGCCCTGGGTTTTATGGCTGCTCGGGGCTGCTGGGCTTGGTTTAAGCACTGGCAAGTATTTAAAGCACTCCACAGGCATGGATGGGCAAGGAGAAGGGCTGGGAGGGGTGGAGAGGGGAACTGGCGGCACAGAGGGTGTAAAACCATCTGATGGCTTGGGGTGGAACTTTAAAGTTCATCCAGTGCCACCTCTGCCACAGGCAGGGACACTTCCCACCACCCCAGGGTGCTCCAAGCCCCGTCCAACCTGGCCTTGCATTCCAGGGATCCAGGGGCAGCCACAGCTGGGTTTTCCCTCCAAGAGTTCAGAGTTGGCCAAGCAGCTCCTTGGCTGATGTCAGTTGGTTCTTCTTCCTTTTCCTCACCCCTGAGATGGTTTTTGGGGTGATCAGTGTGTTCTGATCAGCTCTGCCCTGATGTCCCAACCGCTGGAGCTCCTTGGGAGCAGCAGCTGTCACAGCCCTGTCACTGCTGGGCACCGAGGCTTTTGGGATGGCTCCTGGCACACAGATCACCTGGATTTTGGGATGGCTCCTCTGAATTGTGGGATGGCTCCTGGCACACAGCTGATCTGGATTTTGGGATGGCTCCTGGTACACAGCTGATCTGGATTTTGGGATGGCTCCTGGCACACAGATCACCTGGATTTTGGGATGGCTCCTGGCACACAGAGCAAACAGCAGCAGCAAAATCAGCTCCAGATCGCCCCGGGCTGAGCAGCTCTGTGGAAATGCTCAGCGCTGCCACCATAAATATTCACGAGGTGCCCCGGGGAGCTGTGCCTTCATTTCCTCTGCCCTCTCGCTGGCAGGGTGACAGCCCTGCAGCTCTGGACGCTTCCCCTACATCCTCGGGAAGTCTGGAGGGACAGCAATGCTCGCAGCAGGCGATGATGTGCGACAAAAGAGATGTCACAGCCACCCTGCCCCGGTGACCTTTCCAAATCCACTCGCTTTATCAGCTCCATAGCGTCCAAACTAACGAGAAATGCCACATTTTCCACAAGTTAATTCACTCCCAAAAAGCTCCCAAAGGAGCAGGGAAATAGGTGCAGCCACGGGTGTACCAAGAGCCAAGCTGAAGGCAGTTTTTTCTGGTGAAAAAAGTGAGCACAGCAGAAAAATAAAAGAGACTCAGCCCTTCTGCTGGATTTTCACACCAAATTGATTCACTCACTAAACGTTCTGCCCCAAGACTTTTTTCCCTCAAACTGATTCACTCCAAAACTTGTTTTATTTTATAAAACAATATTCAAAATATTGTTTTATTCAGGGCAGAAAGGATGGACAAAGCCCATGAGTCTCCCTTCTCCTTTCTCTTGAGCTATCCAGGCTTGGCTGGGAGCAGCTGAGCTGGGATTGCTCCCAGGGGATGCAGAGTTTCAGGTGATGAAATCATGATCTCACCATGGCTCTCCTTGGTCCCCCTGAGGAGAAACCTCTGCTGAGCTCACAGCTCGTGTGGTTCATCCCCAGAGCTGGTGATGAGAGACTCTGGAACCCTGTGAGGGAGATGAATAAAGATGTGGATTTGAATATTCAAGTGCGCAGAGATGTGTTGATGCTGCCTTTTGTGAGACACACCAGACACTGGTTTATACCTCCTGCCAAAGCTCAAGATTCGGGAGACAGCACAAAATGTTGGGTCTGCTGAGTGGAGCTCAAATAAAGCTGCATAGTCGGGAAAATTGTGTGCACATTGCTGCATCTCTGGATTTTCTGTAGTTCACCCACAGGGTTGAAGAAAATATTCGTTCCACTCCAGCTAAATGAACCTGTGGCTGTCAAAGTTGTGCATCTATCTGGGAAGGAAGCTGAAATTTAAAATCTAAAAAAAAAAATTCAGCAGGGACTCAGTGAAATGGACCAGGAACGATCCCTGCCAAACCACCCCTAATCCCATTTCTTTTGATCAGTATTTATTTATCCCTGAGGATAATACCGATTTATCCCGCAGCTCAGCCCGTCACTGACACCGCCGCTTTTCTTTCTTCCAGTCGTTCGGAAGATCCTGACAACTATAAAACGCAAACAATGTGCACTGAACGAGCTTCTGGCTGCTCTTTGCAGGCTGAAAAGTGAAATGCAGGATGGAAACCCACAGCATTTCACTTCCATCACACAGACAGGGAATTTCAGCAAACTTCCCTCTCCCTTTGATCATCTCGCAGGTCTCATCTGTTCCTATCACAACTTTTGAAGAGGAATGTCTGATGTTTTCTTCTGAAGTCGACGTGAGAGAGCAAAAAACCTTTATTTTAAGTTACCTTTAGAAAGGAGGAGGTTGACACATGCAAAATGGAGTTTTCAGTCGTTTGTTTGAGTCACTGCAACGCAAGAAAAGGGACCTGTCAGTGGCAAGTCAGGAGGTTGTTTGTTATTCCTGGACTGGTGAAAAAAGAGAACGTTAAACCCACCGGGAATGTGTTCTTGAAATTCCACTATTTCTTATTCTTCCTGAAGGATGAAGAAGTGTTGAGCCATGGAATGAGGCCAAAAAAGGCAAATTAGCAAATTAGGAACAAGAGTTTGGTGACAGAATGATGTAACAGCACCCAACCAGGTTTGTCAGCAGAAGGGTTTTGTCCTCCACAGGAAAAGTGCTCTCCAAGTTAGGAGGTTTGACTCTGAATAAATGACAAAGCAAAGTGCAGTAATTTGAATAATTATTTCCTTGATGACTCCACCCAAGGCTCCTCTACAGCAACAATCCATCCCAAGAACCAGGTGGATGCTGGAGAGCCTGGACAGGGAGTACACTCCTGGATTCTGCCTCCCTCAGTGACTCAGAGGAGGAAATAGCTGGGAATTCCTGATATCAGCATCTCCAAACGTCTATTTTTATCCCAGTTTCCCGCAAAGGCATCAGAAAGTCTTCTATAAACTTTACTGAGCTCTGAATGTGAGTAACAAGAATCCTGAGGAGGCTTTTTGAGAAGGTTTTCTGGACTAATCCCTGAAATTTTGGGACCCACGGAGCTGAGTTGTGATTTGTCCCTGAAGTGTGGGACAAAAAGGGCAGGATTTTAGGATTTTAGGATTTTAGGATTTTAGGATTTTAGGCTTTTAGGACTTTAGGATTTTAGGACTTTAAGATTTTAGGATTTTAGGACTTTAGGATATTAGGATTTTCAGCATCCCTGCTATGGCACGGCAGCAGCATGACTGATCTCCTCGAGTTTCCAGCCAGGAGGGTTGGTTGAACTCCATAAATTCGGATGGAAAAAGCCTCCAACCTCCCCGCCTCACACGTCAGAGGACACACTTTATCACTGCATCCATCAGCCCCTCTGAGTGGGAAGTTCTGGGATTTCTGGTTTCACGTTCTGCCAGATGCTGGCTTCTTTCATTCCCTGCCAGACAGGAACAGCCTCATCACTCACAGGCAGCACACGACGGCGTAGCGCTTTTTGTGAGCCGCGCTTCCCACCCGCGAGGGTTAAAAAATATGACCCCGAATACTTAAAAAAAAACCCCAATAAATGAGGAATCTGGTGGGATAAGTAGCCCATTAGGCATGGCACTGGGTTTGAGCAGGAATTCTGACTCCTAACGCTTCCCAGATGGGGAAGGCAAGGTTGATCAAAATCGAATCACCCCGTAAAAGCCTGATTTTGATACATTTCTGAGGGGAATGTGTCTCCTTAGCTGGCACCCAGCACATCTGGCACACAGACCCCGAGCCCAGCAGCTGGAATGCCACATTCCAGAGCAGATCCATGGCTCAGCACCACCAGGACTTGGAGCACTTCCAGACTGCCTGGCCTGGTGTCTTTCCCAGCAGCAGATCCCAGGAGAGATCTGCACGTCCTCCTTGTCCTCTCCCTCCAGGAGCTGGGATCTCGGGAAAGATGAACAGCAACACTTGGGTGCAGCTCAGATACAAAATGTGGATCAAATTCTGGTCACAATAAACTTAGTCCAGACTATTTCTGGCCACTGCACTTGGATTTTGGGTACCTAAATTCCCTAAATTCCCAGGTTTGGAGTGGGAGTGATGCCTCCCAGTGAAAAATGTAAATATCTATGAAAACACCCAACCTGCAGACATTCCCTGTTCCCACAGGCAGCCAGGCCATGCTGGATGTTGCTGATGCCAAATGATTTTTATTTTTCTTTTATATATTTTAACCTTCCCAGTACTTTTTTTTGGAAAAAAATGTCCCCTGAGGTGCTGATGGAAGGGATACCTGGAGAGAAAGGAGCTGGGAATCTCCCCATGTGAGAAAGGAGGAACAGCTCACACTTCCCAGGAAAAATATTCCTGATTAATTCCTACCAAGGAAATTATAAAGCTTGCAAAGTTCAACTTCTCCATCTTAAACCGAACATTACAACCACAATAAGAATTGAGATTAATTAATGTCTGTCTTGACCTCAGATCCATTTGGATAATCCCACATCGGGGCTCCTATTGGAAGGATGTCCCTGGAAATGGCACATGCCGGTTTAGCAAGGTGAATGAGTTTCTCTCTTTGGTAAAAATACAAACTGGGAGTTTACAGACACAGAGGAAGCTGTGCTGGTAGAGGATTCCCAGTAAATCCCCCGGGAAAGCAGAGCCAGAGCCAGGCAGTTCTCTTGGAAATGGCATTTCCCTCAGGCTGCCCATCGGGATGGACATTCCAGGCCCTGAGATAAAGGAGGAAATCCCTTTCAGGTCCTCAGCAATACATCCAGCGGGGAATGTCTTCCCAGAAAGCAAACAAATCACGCAAAGACTTATCTGCTGTAATTGCAGCGCTCACTTAAAAGCCTCTTTTCCCAGTGGTAGCCAGCAAATCTCTGGAAATGCCAGAAGAAAGGGATTGTTCATATAAACACATCCATTTCCAAGGGAAGTTTACTCTTCCTATAGCCAGAGGATGTTTACTTTTGTGGGAAAAGTGCATGTTAAAACCTCCCTTCTCCTCCATCCCCGTTTCCCTGGCACTTAGGAACAGACATTCCTCATTCCCGAGCTTTAGCAGGTCAAGGGAAGGGGGATATGGAAGGAAAAATAAATCCAGGGAATGGAGTGGATAAACAAAAAGGCTGAGCTGGTGTTTAGAGCGCAGAAATTCCCCGGCTGGGGCAGTGACAAAGGATGGCTGAGAAGTGTCAGCTCTGCAGGGCAGCCCTACGGTGATCCTAAATATCCCCTGGAGCTGAGATCCCATTCCCTCCCTGCGCCCTTTGGAATTCCAGCCGGGAATGCGGCTGCAATGCCAGGCTTGCTCCGTGCCTGCCGCGCCGGGAGCGCTTTGTGGAGATGCAAAATCGATGCCAACGATTTCAACTCGGGTTTAACACAGTCCTAATGAAGTTTAATGGGTGCCATTAGGAAAATTGGGAGCACGGCGCAATCCGTCATTGCACGGATAAATGTACGATGGGAATAAAGGATATCTCGTTGGCTTTATGACCACTTAACCAGCTGCTGCTGGATCCAAAGGGAAAACCACCAGGGAAATTTCAGGTGAATCACACCTGGTTAACAGCAGGCTGGAACGGGGAATAAAAGCAGCAAATCCCACATAAAGGAAAAACCCTGGGTTTTGATGTCCAGTCCAATTCCAGGGTCTCATCCCAGAGTTTTGAAGTTTCCAGGGATGGAGTTTCCACAGGTTCTCTGGGTTCCTGGAAGAGCAGTGAGGAAAGGGCTGAAAACCCACCCTTTTCTTGTCTTAGGCACCAAAGGACCTTCTCAGGAGAGCCTCTGGCTCCTCTGCTTCCAGAGCAGAATGCAGCGAGGCTGGGCATGGAAGAATCCCAGTTCAGGTTTGGAGTTCTTTCAGGCAGAGGATGGTGGTGATTGGGAAAGTTCCCTGTGCTTCCCTGTCTCCTGAAGGTCCTGAGGCTCTTTCTGAGCTGCAACCTGTTCCAAGTGCCAAAAAGAGGTAAGAATAATGGAATCATGGAATGGTTTGGGTTGGAAGGACTTTAAAGCTTATCTCATTCCATGGGCAGGGACAATCCCACAGTCCCAGGCTGCTCCAAGCCCTGTCCAGCCTGGCCTTGGACACTGCCAGGGATCCAGGAGCAGCCACAGCTTCTCTGGGAATTCCAGCCCAGCCAGGAATTCCCAATTCCCAATCTCCCATCCATCCTGCCCTCTGGCAGTGGGAAGCCATTCCCTGTGTCCTGTCCCTCCAGCCCTTGTCCCCAGTCCCTCTGCAGCTCTCCTGGAGCTCCTTCAGGCCCTGGCAGGAGCTCTGAGCTCTCCCTGCATCCTTCTCTTCTCCAGGGGAACAATCCCAATTCTCTCAGCCTTTCCCTCTGATCATCTCCATGGTCTCCTCCAGACTCTCCATGTCCTTCCCATGCTGTGGATCTCTGAGGAAAAAGAGCATCTCAGTAGCAGCAGGAAAACCTGAACTTCAGGTTTCACCTCCAAAACTGCTGCGGGGTTTGGACACAGAGGAGTTTTCCTGAACTGAACCCAGGTGGAATTTTCCAAAAATGCTTTCAAAGGAGGAATTAGAAATCCTGTCGTGTGCTTTCCTTCCTCTCCCTCAAACTGAGAGCAGCAATCTCCGAGGGAAGAATTTAATCAAAGCCAGCTGCTAATTACTTTCCTGACACCAGGGGAGAAGGATGTTGGCATCCGAAAGATCTGGAAGATTTTTTCTTATTAATATTTGATAAATCTGTAATTGGATCGTTTGATTTGGCAGTCTCCTTTGAATAGAAACTTTATTGAAATGAATCTTTATGAATTCAGGCCACAGACTTGAGGGGCTGATAACTCAGGGATTGATTGGAGTATCTTGAAGTGGCAGCCCTGGAGAGGAGATAAATTGGGATTGCCTAAGGACAAGTCAATACAGGCTGGATGTAATCCAGAGTGTTTCCTATTAGGGGACATAAATTACATTCTGTAAAGAGTTAAAGTTGAATGTCTCTAATTTCTCATCTCTCTCTCTTTTTTTTTTTTTTGCTGAAGTTCAGAGATTCCACATGAATATTTAATTTAAAAGCAAATGAGAGTTTAGTGTGCTAACATTGAATTAATAAAAGAGTTGAGTGGCATCCAATTGGGAGCAAATGTGCTCATGAAAAAAGTCCAAAAATCAAAACTGCAACATTATAGCTACTTAATATATCATATTGTTTAGGAATGGATATCACCATTTCTTCTTGATCCCGATAAAATAAAGCCAAAACTTTATTAAATGCAATAAGGACATTGTAGGGCTGAATATTATTAACATGGACAAGAAACCAATGTTTTGCTCTGATTGAACTATTGAAACCTCTGGAACTGGTTTATGTTAATAAATTTCTGCTAATAAACCAGTGGCAAAGCAAAATAAATGTCCAGAAGTCTCTGGTTTAGAAGTAAAATAAATTCAAGGCCTCGTGCAGAGTCACTGAGGGATGGGAACGCCCAGTCTTTTATTTGGGAGAGATTAAAATTCCCTTTCCTTAACCAGCAAGGCTGCTTGGAACAGACAGCAAAGAGATGGCAAAAAATGAGTCTTAATCCTGGTATTCCAAAGTGGTTTGTGTTTTCCCTCTGGAACAGGAGCAACCAGCAAAACAGGACTCTGGGAGGAGCTTTAAAGGGGATTTGGGATTGGGCACCTCTCCCTCAGTATTTTTAATTCCACATTTCAGGAGTCGCATTAGTTTTCACAGCACTGCACACTTCCAGAGATCCTGGACTCCATCCCCCTCCGGAATCGTGGCTAGAATTCGGAGAGGATGAGAAAGAAGTCAAACAGCTTGGATATCTTCACAGAATCCCAGAATGGGCTGCGTTGGAGGAACCTTAAATCCCATCTACTCCACCCCAGCCATGAGCAGGGACAATTCCACTGTCCCAGGCTGCTCCAAGCCCTGTCCAACCCGGCCTTGGACATTCCAGGGATCCAGGGACAGCTACTGGAATTCTCTGGGAATTCCAATGGATAGTGGCATAAAACCACAAGTCCTTGCTGGGATCTTCCCAAGCTGCTCCTGGAGCTCTGGCAGCCTTGGGGAGCCTGGGCAGTGCCTTTCCATTAAAAAACAAACCCCAAAAACAACCGGGAGGAAAGACATTGAGGAAGGTTTTTAATGTATTTTTATTTTTTTAAAGTTACTTAAGTACTGCCCTGAAGTCACAGTTTAGTGGCAGAAGCGTCACTGACGCTCCTCATTCCCAGCGAACCGCCGGTCTTGCGCCGAAACACTGCCCCTCAATTCCCTACAATAATCCCCTTTCCCCCCTCAATTCCCTGCAATAACAATCCCCTTTTCCCCTCAATTCCCCTATTTATCCCCATTTTCCCCCTTAATTCCCTACAATAACAAACCCATTTCCCCCAATTCCCTACAGTAACAAACCCCTTTTCCCCTCAATCCCCTGCAATAACAAACCCCTTTCCCCCTCAATCCCCTGCAGTAACAAACCCCTTTTCCCCCTCAGTTCCCTACCATAACAAACCCCTTTTCCCCCCTCAATTCCCTGCAATAACAAACCCCTTTCCCCCTCAATCCCCTGCAGTAACAAACCCCTTTTCCCCCTCAGTTCCCTACCATAACAAACCCCTTTTCCCCCCTNACAAACGCCTCAATTCCCCTATTTCTCCCCATTTTCCCCTCACGGCTCCCCGGGAGCGGCTGAGGGGTGAGGGCGGTTAGCGCTCCGTGCCTGCCCCCTGGTGCCTCCCGCGGGTACTGCACCGCCGCCGCGGCACTCACGATCACCCAGGAACGCTCTTCGCCGCCCGTCACACGGGGCGACACCGGCTCGGGATCACCCCAGGGACACCTCGGCTCCGCCACAACCGCTCCCAACCCCATCGCCCCAGTCAGGAGCTCCCCGACCTCGCCGGCCCCTCCGGCCTCTCTGCCATCACCGCTTCCCCCTCAGAGCCTCCCACAGCCCTGGCCGCAGCCCTGAGCAACACAGCGCCGAGCTACGTATTCCTCTCGGTTCCGCGCCGCTCCTATCGAGGTGTCTGCGCATTGATTGGCTCAGCCTGGGGACGCGCGGCGCGGGTGGGGCGGGGGAGTTCGGGCGCCGCCATTTTGCAGGAAGAGGTGAGGGAGGCTGAGGGGTTCCTTCTGCTTTTCCTCTTTCCTTCTTCCCTGTTCCCCTTTCCTTCTCCCCTTTTCCCCTTTCCCGTCACCTGCTGCTGCCGAGACACCGGGGGAGCGCGGGGGTGGCCAGGGTGTGAGGCGGCTTCGGGACTGGGGAGCCCAGCGCCTTTCTTTCTCTTTCCCTTTCCCTTTCCCTTTCCTATTCCACTTTCCTTCCCCTTCCTTTTCCTTATCCCCTCTCTGTTCTCTCCCCTCTTCTGCTCTCTTTTCCAGGGCTATCCGCACCTGTCAGCGAGGGTAGAGCACCGTCTGCCATGGCCAATGTGAGTGCCGCCGGTGTCTGTGGATGTCAGCACAGTGGAATTGAGGATTAAATCGAGTTACAGACGGGTGTGGGTTGGAAGGGACCTTAAAGCTCATCTCATCTCATCCCACCTTGCCATGGCAAGGACAATTCCACCGTCCCAGGCTGCTCCAAGCCCTGTCCAGCCTGGCCTTGGACACTTCCAGGGATCCACAGCTTTTTTGGGAATTCCAGCCCAGCCCCTCCCCACCCTCACAGCCGAGAATTCCTAAATATCCCCAACCCTGCCCTCCTTCCGTTTGGAAATCCCAGGAATAATGTCATTGAGGATTAAATACAATTTTCCCTGTGCTTTGTATATTAATCCTGTGCTCAGCCACAGAGGAATTCCGTGGTTCTCAGCTTCACCCAGCTGATTCCAGGCTGGAGAGGGAAACAGCTTTATTGATTTTTTTTTT
>VZRM01008936.1:52719-64000 GCA_013397955.1 Grantiella picta | reverse complement strand
TTTTTTTTTTTTTTAATTGCTCTTGCCATGGAGACATGAATAATTCACGAATCTCCTCGGTGTTGTTTCACTTGTGCAATGCCAGGTGTGTCAATATTTGCATGAGTGAGCTCAGTCACAGCTGTAATTAGTGACATCTCCGTGCTAAGTGAGGCTGATAATAAGGAAAAATGCTCTTTTCTTATAATTACATGGCAGCTGTGGTTGTTTACATCTGTTTGCAGCATCATCATAATGCAAAAATTAATTTAAATAGCGATTTTACATAATACAGAAAAAAGATACTTAAGTGGAGTGAGACTTTCGTTGTGTTAAAGGAACCTTTTAAAGCTGCTTTGGAACGAGACAGCTTCAGGCTTGAACTGTAAATAATTGATTTAAGTCATCAATTAAATGTGTCTTTAAGCACTTGGCTCTTTATAATTTGGGATCAATTATTTTATATTTGCACAGAGGTGCTGCATGAGAAACCTTTCACTGCCTTAGGTCATGGTACTTCAAACACTATTTTTATATTAAACATACAAATAGCACCATTTATTCTCTTCTTTTAAAAGCAAATGACTCCTGAAAGTGCTTCTTTTGAAGCGACCTCTTCCTATCCATATTTAGTGGTAAAATTGCATAAATTTTTGTTTAGAATCAAAGCTACAGCAATTGAGGAAAATCCTTTTATGTTACTTTCACAAAATAATTTATATTCCTCACCTGAAAACCAAATAACACCCACACTGTGCCAGGTGGGATTTGTATTTTCCAGTGGTGCTCTTTAAAGTTTTCAGGGCCTTTTCCTCATGTGAGAGGCTTTTTATTCAGTGGTTTTGAGGCTTTTTCTATGCTTGGAATAGCAAAATATAAAAATAACAATTAAAATACTTCTAAAAGGTGATGTTACAGTTGATCTCAATTAAAAATTAAATAGAATCAAGGGAGGATTTCTCTTGTGACCCACAGAGCTGCACTGAAATTATTATTTTTATTGTGTTTTTTCTCTTCTCAGGTGCTCTGTAACAGAGCAAGATTGGTCACCTACCTCCCAGGGTTTTATTCCTTAGTCAAAAGAGTTGGGAATGCCAAGGCTTTCTCCACAGCAGGTTCCTCTGGCTCAGATGAGCCTCACGTGGCTGCTGCACCTCCTGATTTATGTAAGGAAAAGCAAATTTCTTCCCTTTCCATCCGTGTGCTGCCAGAATTTGGCGATGTGCAGATGTGGTTTTGATTTCCTTGTGCATTGGTGATGTTTGTGATCAAATCTGTGTGTGTCTTTGGTTTTCCCTTTGGTTTTCCCTTCGGTTTTCCTGCATTTTTTGGGGATGTGCTGATTGAAGAAAGGCTCTTTGCAGGTCCCAGGACTGTGTGGCCGGATGAGGCGATGGGGCCTTTCGGTCCCCAGGACCAGAGGTTCCAGCTGCCTGGCAATATTGGCTTTGACTGCCACCTCAATGGCACTGCTTCCCAGAAGAAATCCCAAACTGCCAAGAGCCTCCCTGACATTTTGGCAGAGCCCTCAGCGAGTGAGAGACATGAGTTTGTCATGGCACAGTACATCAATGAATTCCAGGTGAGAGCAAACTCCTGCTGTGTGCAACACAACTAATCTTTATTTTCCCCTGAAAAATGATTTTCTGGCTGGTTTGGAAATCTGAACTTTAACTGGGTTGAGCAAGAGGTTACACAGAGCCTGCCTGAAGTTGTTTTCTTAGGAGACAGAAATGTTTCAAAATGTTACAGAAATATTTTGAAATAGCATTTTAGGAGTGACTTAATGGGAGAACTTTAGTCTCCAGATCTGCTGCTTGCCACGTCTCACCACCTTTTATGAAATGGAATTGAAACTTTCTTCGATATTTTGCTGAATGGAGCTGGATTTGCAAAGTTTGGAAAGTGTTTGGTTCTGAAAACCGTGGAATTCACCCAGGAGAAGCAGCAGCCTCACAATGAGACTGGATTTTGGCAGAGATACATCATTAACAACAAAAATCTTGGTAATTGCCAGCATGATCCCAACGTTCCCACAAAAATTCAGTGCTGCTGACTCAGCTCTCCAAGCTCTGAGTTTGTGGAATGCTCAGATTTTGGGAGCTGGTGAGAAAAAAGTGCTGGATCCTGGATTTTGTGAATGTGGCATTGTATCCCAAAGTGGTCAGAAAACACCAGGATCCTAAAAAGCCACCAGAAAATTCTGGTTTAGTTCACTTAGTGCAAACCAGATGCTTTTAGGATCAGGTAACATCTGACATGTCTAAGGTAATATTTTATGGAATACTTAAAACCATTGTTCAGACTTACAATTAACCAAAATTTCTGTATTGATTCTGCTTTAACATAATGCAGTTCCAATAAAATAGCAAACTTCCTTATTTCTATAAGATAGAAACATTTCTTTGTAGGTTTAAGTAGCACCAATATCTATTTCACTTTTAATTGAAAAATATGAAGTCTCACTGCAAATCATCTGAAACTGCTCAAGTGTATCTGATCACAAAAACATATTTTGGTGTACAGAGTTATTTCTGTTTTACATTAACCGGGAGAATTCCAATTTCCATGGTTTTTAGGGTGCTGATCCTCCCCAGAAGCAGCAAATAAATAATGCTGAAACCTACTTTGAAAATGCCAAGGTGGAATGTGCAGTGCAAGCCTGCCCTGAGCTGCTGAGAAAAGGTGCAGTTTCACTTTATTTGTGGCCAAAAAATGACAACTTTTTCAAATATAAAAGTATTTAAGGAAATGCTCTGTAATTGATACCACAGAATGTGGAGTAGAAAAGGTTAATTCAGAGTTAATAATTTTAAAAAATCCCATTGTATAGAATGGAAATCAAAACATTGCTGTTGACAATATTTAATATTTGATATCAAATGTAAATTCCAGCTGCTGCTTTAGTGCCAGGTGGATTCTGGAGTTCATTCCCTATCCAAAATCCATTTATCAAACCCTTTGGCACTACTTAATAACATAACAATTGGAATCAATGGCAGCACTGAGTTTGTGTTTGTCATTTTCCTGAGTAGGAAATAACTGAAATTAAATTGGAGTAAAACTGAATTCAGAAGTGCAATCTGCCTGCAATGTTGCTCTGGGTGAGAGGGGAAGGTTCAAAGGGAAGAGCAGAGCAGACTGTGCTGTTCTCCCATTTTCCAGACTTCGAGTCCCTTTTCCCAGAGGTGAATTCCAACCGTCTGACTGTCCTGACTGTCACCCAGAAGACTAAAAACGACATGACTGTGTGGAGCCAGGAGGTGGAGGACGAGAGAGAGATGCTCTTAGAAAATGTGAGTGCAATCAACTTACTTCTCTTTTATTCCTCTTTGTGAGCCACATTGGTGCATTTCTGCTGCTGTGATTTTATTTTAAAACATTTTGGAGCCAATCCTTTTCTTTTATAAAGAAGGTGATTATTCTTTTATAAAGAAGGAGATTTTTTTTTTCCAGCTGTAGAACTTTTTGACTGCTTTGTGTGAAATGTTTGCTTAGATTCTTCTTTAATTTGTTAGATTAAATTCTTCAGAGTGGGGTGAGCCAAAAGTCTGTTAAAATGTTACAGAGATTAATAAAGACACTTGATTGTTGGCCTGATCCAGAGACTATTTTCTTACCTCTTTCCAGCTTTAATCCAATGGATTTTGTGGGATTTCACTGCTCTTTCTATTTTCCTGTGATTTCATTAAGATTCCACTGTGGAATGTGTCTGAGCACTTTTTCTGGTCAAAACTGTAAAAATACATCAATTTCTCTGTGGGGTTTTTTTTCCATTCTAATGGATGCTGTTAATTCTTTTATTCTGGATTTCAATTCTATTATTCCATCTTAACCTTCTCTTGTTCTTTCACCACTAGAGGTCTCTGAAAATCCCTTTATTTCCCATTTTCTACACCTTTGGCATTACCCCACTGAGTGTCGCTGTTCCCTGCTGCCATTCCCCCTTGGCACCTCAAAAAAAAAGAACATTTCCATCTATTATTTGTAATAATTTCCCCAAACCCTATATTCTTACCTATATATAAATGTCACATTTATGCCTGAAATTAATCCAGGAATGTCCTTTTCAATCCTTTCAATGCAAACGTGGCCTCTCTGAAGCAAACCCAAAAAAAAGGAAGCAACATAAAATGACACACAAATTAAAATTCCCTTCATTTCAATGTGTTCTTCTCTTCGAATTATTTCTGGGCTGTTGCTCTTTGGCGTTGTAATCTGGTCTAATTAGGTGTTAATTGGCATCTTTCTTCCCTGGGCACCTCCCTGTCAGGTCTAATTCAGTCACTGGGGGGTGTGAGGATGGTGGGTGGAACTTTCTGCTCTGAAGGTTACAAACAGCAAATTCCCAGAAAATCTGTTTGTTTTTAGGAGAATTCACCTGAAAAATCCTCATTTCAGGGGCTAAAATAGGAGGCAGTGCAGCCAAATTGAAATATTTGCATTAATTTAGCTCAAGTGGTTTGTTAATCTCACTCTGAGGGGTTTTTCCAGCACCAGAGGAGATCCTGGACCAGAAATGTCCTAAAATGCTGTTTGCAGGTGGTTTGCTGATATTTGTGATTTAATTTGCAATTTGGACGTAATTAATCATCAGAGCCATCAAACCTCAAAATAGAGAATTTACTGTAAAGGGTAAACTTCCCTCATTTTGAACTAATACAGAATTTCCTGTAAAGAGTAAATTTCCCTGATTTTGGACCCTTAAGGGAGTGAAGCTGGATAACAATATTTTTATAAATTTGAAACTGTGAGCTGCTGAGGGCACTAATTGTAGAGAAAATCCGATTTTTATAGCTGAAAATAAAGAAAAGATTTTATCTGTAATAGGTAAAGTTAGGAATAATTATTTTTGTGCAATAACAACCTCATTTGATACCTTTCTCTTCCCATTTTTTCCCCCTTTCAGTTCATTAATGGTGCCAAGGAAATCTGCTATGCAATTTCTTCTGAGGGCTACTGGGCTGATTTCATCGATCCATCCTCAGGACTGGCAGTAAGTTATTGCTCTGTGGAGTTTTCATGGATTCTGGATGGCTTAAATCCAACTTTTTCAGGAGAATTCCTTTCATAAATTAAGATTTATTAAAGCCTGAGCTCCCAAAGTGTGTGAGCTCAGTGCAGGGACAGCACTGTTAGGAAGTGAAGTTGGATTTTAGGGAACTGGAGAGGTTTGATTCCCTAAATCCCTTGGTTGCTTTATGCTCTCCCCAGGTAATTTGGGATCCCTGACACCTGTGGAGGTGAAGGGTTTAAAAAGCCTCTTTGCACTTGTTAATGATCCCTTTGTCCACCAAAAAAATGAACTTTTTATTCCTATAAAACACTGGGAGCATTTAGGGGGAGATGAACTTTATTCTGAGCTCTGCTAAAACCATATCACGATTCAAGGTGCCCGTGGCAAAGCTCAGCTTATGGGGTTCTATTTAAAAACACCACAAAAAGAAGGATTTATTGTGTCAACACAGGCAAACAGGATGTTTATAAGGTGAACAGTGCTGAAAAGCTTCCCAGAAATTCCCTGGATTTAAGGAGTTAGGGATTGAGGGAAGCAGGATTTTGTCTTCAGATTCCAGAAGTAACATCCTTGCTGAGAATCAGGAGTGGATTTTAAGACAGAAGCTTCCTGCTGAGATAAAAAATCCCTGAATTTTGGGATTTAAGGACGTTTTTGCTTTTCAGAACAACTTCCCTTGTAGGAACTCATTGCAAAGTGAAATGTTGAATTTCTGCTATTTGCTAGAAAGTTTCTCTCATTGCTCCATGTCCTATTTGTGATGTTTGACAGAGGAGTTCTCCCCTTAATCCCTGCAGAGGTAACACAACATTTCCAAAGCACATGAGGGTGTAATTTATACCCAAATACTGATATTTGGCATTCCGGTGCCAAAGGAAAACCTTCCAAAGTAAAACTCGACATAAAACTCCTCCAACAGCCTGGCACTGCTAAACTCAGAATACTTCTGAACTTTAAATCCTCACGTGGAAAATCCCTCTTTTTTAATTTCCCTGTAGTTTTTTGGGTCTTAAACCAACCGTCACCAAATAACTTCTGAATTTTAAATCCTCACGTGGAAAACTCTTTTTTTTAAATTTCCCTCTAGTTTTTGGGCCTTACACCAACCATCACCAAACAACTCCTGAATTTTAAATCCTCACGTGGAAAACCCTTTTTTCTTTAATTTCCCCCTAGTTTTTTGGGCCTTACACCAACCACCCCCTGTTCGAGACGGACGAGCGCTACCGGCACTTGGGATTTTCCGTGGATGACCTGGGATGCTGCAAAGTCATCAGGCACAACCTCTGGGGTACCCATGTGGTCGTGGGGAGCATTTTCACCAACGCTGAGCCCGACAGCCCCATCATGAGGAAACTCAGCGGCAACTGAGGCCTCAAATCCCCTGAGTTCTTTGCATCCTTTGACTTGATGATTCTCCCTTGGCGTTGGCGGGAAATTCCTCACTTCCAAGTGTTCTTAGAGAATAAAGTAGCTCTTATTTATTTGGAGTCTTTTTGGGAAGGTGTGTTCACCACACGTGGCTTGGGATGTGCATTGAGAGCATTCAGAGCCACGGGAATTCCCAGCTGGGAGTTTCAATGTGGTTATCATTTCCTTTTTCCGTCTTATCTTCCATTATCGATAATTTTTCACTGTCCAGCATTAGTATTCAAAATCCTGGTGCCACTGAAATTTCCAGCAATTGTGCCATTCCTGAAATTAGGAACTGGCAAAAACCAATTTAAAAAAAAAGTAATGAGTCATAAAATTGTTCTCCCAGAATACAAACTTAATCAAATATGCAGAACTGGGCTAATCACTCATTTGTTATTGTAAAATAAGAATGAGGTCAACTTTCAGTGGTCTCCAACTCATCCAGAGACTCCATAAAAAGTCCTTAATTACTCTGGAATTACTCATCTCTTACTGTTTTTTGTCTTCATGGTGCTTGGGATTTATTTTCTCAGTGTTAGCTAAATATATTTAATTAGTTTATATACCTAAATGTAATTTAAAGTTGCTTTTGTAACTTTCTTAGGTCATTAAATACCTTGTAAAAAAAGAGATAATAGGGCAATGCTTGGATATCATCATTGTTTTCCTGTACTTGGATGCAATCTAAACTTGCCTCTGGAATTTGGAAATGCGAAGAGCAATTAGGATCAATTATTGCAATTATAAAGATGTTTCAACAGGAAGGTTTCAGGCTCTTCAGGTATCTGAAAAATAATCAGATCAATGGAGGGGGGTAAGAAATTCCAAGGCACCTGAAATACCTGGCATTTCAATGCCTTGCAATTTTGCTCCAGGGATGAAGTAATAAAGCAGATTTTAATCTCATCCCAGTCAATTTTGGAGCCATTTTTAATGCTCCCCTGTGTGCCAGCTCATGGAACAATGGGAATCCTTCAGGCTTTGCTCCATGGGAAACAGCTCAGTGTGGATGTGGATCTAGGGATTTTAACTTTATCCCAGTGATATCCAACACCATGGATTTCAGACCTATCCTGGCTGTGTTTCCCTGTTCCCTCCTCAGGGTCCGAGCCAATCCCACCAAAGTTTTCATGGCTTTAGCAGCAGATCCTTGACCAAGTGCCTCTATCCATCCCTGCACATCCATGGCTTTGCTGGATCCCGGAGTTGGGAGTGAGGAAAGCTTTCCAAAAGAGTGAGTTTTCCCCATTCCCAATTCCCACCCTGCAGCAGCAGTTCCAAAGTTTTCTTGCTCCTCTGCCAACGTGGTCACCCTGGTGGCTCTGCCTGGCCTCATTCCAAGGGTGAAGTGCGTGGATTTTGGGGCAGGATTGATCTCTGTCATGGAATTTGTGATTCCAGAGCCTCATCCCTGTTCTCTGCTCTCCAGAGAAATTGTGTTCTTTCCAAGGCTTTTATTGCTTGTTTTTTCCTCATTCTCATCCAGAGGATTAAAGAAGTTGAGAACTGCAGTGTGTTGTGTCTGCTTGCAAAATCCACTCAATTAGCAGGAAACAGAGCGGGTTCTCACTGAACACTGGTGGAGAACTTTGGAAAAATTGTGGAATGCCTCACATACATTGTAAATATCTTGAAGGCTTGATGGTTTTTTCCTTCAGATGTTTTCCTGTGCTTTAGAAAGGCTGGGAGCTGCCAGGCGATTCCTGCTAAGCTTGGGATGCTCCTTTTTGAGTTCAGGTTCTTTAAGTTTTGTTCTGGAAAGGACTTTTCCAGTGGCTTTTCCAATGGCTTCAACCTGAGGCAGGAATCTCACTGGAGGCAGAAATCTCACTGGAAATATTTGGAGTTTTGCCTTGACTTCAGTAGAATTTTCTCTTTAATTCCCCAAAAATCTGGAGCTGTCCCAGTTGTTTTTCTCACATAAAAAGAACTCTCACAAACTGTGCATGAATTACCTTTCTCCTATGAAATAAGAGTTCTGGAATACAGAACTTCTGTACTGATAATAAAATCCAGGACAACTTCCAGCATTCCAAAATTAATTCCTTTCTAGCCTGAAAAATAAGCACAGGAGAAGAATTATTATATAATAAGGCCTTGATAATCCTGAGGTCTTCATTGGGATTGGAATCTTGCTTTTCCCACCAGGAGACTCCTCTGGGATCACTTCTTACCAGATTCCAGTGGAAATGCTGAAGCAGCAAATCCCAAAAAATGTTTTCAGTCAGTGGAAAGAGAATTGTTCGTCTTCAGGCAGTGCTGCAGTCACAGCTAATTATCTCTGTGTCACCTAATTAACAGCAGGTGTCTGGAGTAGGGATTTTTGGGATCCATCTGGAGGAATCTATTCCAAATCATCTCCTCAGCCACTTGGGAATTCACTGCTTAGTTGCTGACATCCTCCTGCAACAAGTGCAGGATTTACAGCTTAGCTTCATACGTCGAAATATATATTTACATTTTTGTCTGCAGCTAATAGATTTCTTTTGGCCAGTTTTCCAGCTGTGTGGAAATGATCCTGTTCTAATTCACATCAAGTAAAGGCCTGGCTGTGCTTGGATGCAGAAGAGAGGTAGGAGAAGAAGAGGAGGAAGGAGAGGAAGAGGAAGAAGGAGCAGAGAAGAAGATAGAGGGAGAANATAGAGGAAGGAGAAGAAGAAGAGGAAGGAGGAGGAGAAGAACAAAGGAGAAGATGACAAAGAGGAGGAAGAAGAAGGAGAAGAAGAAGAGGAAGGAGGTGGAAAAGAACGAAGGAGAAGACAATGAAGAGGAGGAAGAAGAAGGAGAAAGGAGAAGAAGGTGAGGAGGAAGAAGACGGAGAAGAAAGAAGAAGACAAAGAGGCAGAAGAAGATAGAAGAAGAGGAAGGAGAAGAAAAAGAGGAAGAAGAAAAGATAGAAGAACAGGAAGGAGAAGAAGAAGAGGAAGGAGAAGAAAGGAGAAGACGACGAAGAGGAGGAAGAAGAAGGAGAAGAAAGGAGAAGAAGACGAAGAGGAGGAAGAAGAAGAAGATAGAAGAAGAGGAAGGAGAAGAAGAAAAGATAGAAGAACAGGAAGGAGAAGAAGAAGAGGAAGAAGAAGAAGAAAAGATAGAAGAACAGGAAGGAGAAGAAGAAGAGGAAGGAGAAGAAGAAGAAGGAAAGGTAGAAGAACAGGAACGAGAAGAGGAGGAAGGAGAAGGAGAAGAAGAAAATGTAGAAGAACAGGAATGAGAAGAGGAGGAAGGAGAAGGAGAAGAAGACTAAGAAGAAGAAGAAGAAAAGGTTTTACCTTTCTGTGCCCTTCAATTCCCCTGCAGCCTGGTACTTCCCAGTGGAATTTTCCCCCAAATCCCGGAGTTTCCAGGAGCTACATGTCGCTGAGCACACACACTCAGCAGCTGCTCAGCCTCAACAATCCCGATTGTGTCAGCAGCAAGAATAACCCTGTGTTGGCTTTTCCAGGCCATCCTGCTCCGGGAGAATTCCCTTTGTTTCCCGGGAATTCGGGGAATTCTGCCAGCCTTTGTCGGGCGCTGGGCTTTGCCAGGGGCTGCACGATGGGTGAGACGATTTAAGCCAGGCTTAGAGAGGCAGAGCTGGGCTTTGTGCCTTGTTAGCTGAACCAAACTGCTTTGCTCCCTGTCGTGCCCTGAATGTTGAGCTTAAAACCTCCGAAACCAGCGAATTTTAGCGGCAAAGCTCAGCTCAGAGCAAATCAAACCTGGTTAGACAGGCACCTCTGCCTCACCCAACAGCTACTGGGGAAACTGGTTGTCCCCAACCCTGCCCAGTTTGTCCCAGCACAGAGCTGCGCTGGGGTCTTTGGAGCTGCTCTGAACTCGGAGGATTCTTTGGAGTTTCATTGCCTCACTTGTGTTTGGGAGATGCTTTTTTGCCTGTGAACACTGAGAATTCTCATTTTAAATTTGAACTCTCAGTGAGCCCTTGGGTTGCAGACCTGTGTCTTATCCCAAAAAAACCTGGAGCTGAAACATCTCAAATTAAGGAATTTATTCTTTTAAGTAGAACTGAAACGGTGAAATGCAGTTATTTAGTTATTCCCCAGGATCGCTTTGGTGACCTGCAGGAGTTCAATATATTCCTCTTTTTATTTTCTTCTTTTTATTTTATCCAGGGATCTTTGCTCCCTCTAAGGGAGGAATGTTGTGTGTTTCAAGTCCAGCAATACATAAAATTTCAGGAATATTGAAAAATAGATGTTTGTGGTGAATAGTGAGGTGTAGTCAGTAATCATTCCCATGTTTTTCTTCTGTTGAGCTCCCGTGGTAATTTGGTACAAATTATTTAATATTGGACACAAGTCTGAGGAGGTTCCTGTTTAATTTGGGATTTCTGGATCCTGTTTTCCCTCTCCTGCTCTGGGAAAACTCCATTTTTCCATAACTGTGCTGCCACATTTAATCCCAGAGTGTTTTCATGGCTGGAATTTTATCAAGGCACCTCACACTGAATATTTAAATCATTTATTTATACAAATGTACATTTACATTTACAAGAGTTAAAAACAATTAGATTTCGAAGCAATATCCCACAGAGAGAGCCTAAAAAATAAATATGGAGCAGCTCAGCACTCGGGGAGCTGCCAGAGGAGGGACAGGCTTGGGAGAGGCTGTTGGATTTTTTGGGAATCTCCAGAGCCAGGTGGAACTTGCATAGAATAAGAGATTAAAATTCCCCTCTTAATACCAGAGGTGGGTAAGGAAGTCCTGGAAGGACTGAAAAGGCAATGAAATTCCAGGTTTGGCTGGGGGTGAGACCAAAAAATGATAATTTTATATTAAATTTTTTTTTTAAAAAGCAGTGAAAACCAATTTTCACAAGGATGGATATATATGTATATATTATATATATACTTTTTTTTTTTTTTT
>VZRM01008936.1:30925-50533 GCA_013397955.1 Grantiella picta | reverse complement strand
TACATAATACATATAACACATTATATATTATACACTATATTACGTTATATACGATATTACATGTCCAATAGATGTATATTATTGCAGATTATACTATATCTAACACATTATATATTGTATATATTATGTATGTAATATTGTACAGATATTTATACATCGTATATACATTGTCTATATTTTATATATACATATATGTATATTATATATAAAAACATATTGCCAAATGTGTGTCATATACACAATACACTAAATATTCTATATTATATACCATATATACTACATATAATATATACCATATAATATCTAGCGTGTGTTTATATCTTGGTATCCATTCTATATTCCAATATGAACTCGAATTTCTCTGGATTTTCTCTTTCCAAGCCCCACCTTGTACTCCTCGTGCCTGATGTAGGTGCAGCCTGTGCTCAGGCACTCCTCGAGGGACACACAGCGCTTGGTGACAGAAACGCTCTCCCCGCTGGCTTTCATCATGTGCTGGCTGAAGCAGTACCTTGTCCCTAAAAAACATGGAAAACTCTTTGTCTGCCCAATTCCCATTTCCTGAAAATCTAGCAGCAGGAAGAAATAGGAAAGAAAGCATGGATTGTTTTCAAATCTCGGGATTTTTTTAAAAAATCAGATTTTTTTTTTAATGTATTTATGTATAATGTCACTAAATACGCAGCCAGGCTCTGGTGGGATCCTGAGGATTCAAATTGCTCTGGAATTTGGGGATTTGTTCCCAAAGGTGGGTCTGTGTTAGAGATAAAGCAGTGTTCACCCATGGGATCATCCAGTTACAGAGCAGGTTTGGATAAAAACCCCAAATCTTGTGCACTCAGAGTTTCATAGGCATTGTCTTTAAAAAAAGGGAATATTCACAATCCCTCCATTCCACGTGTATAGCTGGGAAAATATNTTTCATATTTTCACATTTCTCAGTTGATGTATTTCTCAGTTTCTAGGCTTTGGAAAAAAGCACCAAAACGTGGAATGTGTCTCTGTATTCCCTTCACATCCCCAAGGACTTCATCCTTCTCCTCCTCCTTTTCCTCATTCTTTTCTTCCTCACTGACATCTGTAAATCCCACCAAAAACTCACAGCAGAATGACTGACAAATGGAATAAGGATTTATAAGGATATCAGATTTATTCCCTGCTTTATTCATTAGAGGGAAGCTGAAGGTTCTCCCTCCAAGCACTCTGAGATGAAAACACTGGATTTTCAACACATGAAATGCACCATTGTATACTTATTTTCCAGATTCTACCTAGTTTCTTATTAATTCAGCTCATTATTAATAAAATTATTGCTTTCATGGAGGGAAAAAGGAGATTTACATGTGTTTTCCAGCTTCTCCTGCCCTGAGGCTCAGGTTTACCCCAAAGGGAGGCACCTCCTGTGCAACATCTCCCAGGATTTTCTGGAAGTGCCATTCCCAGCAAATCTGAGATTTCTCTCTCCTGCTCTGGCAGCGAAGCTCCCCTGACTGATCCGACATGGAATAAATAAAGTTTCCAACACCCCATAACCCTTTTAAGGCTGTTTTAGTCCTTCTTCCATTCTTTTTTTATAGAAAATACTCTGAAATCCTCCTGGAGAGATGGATTTTCCTGGCACAGGGAGGCCAAGCATGGGTGGCTGTCAGCTCCTGCAAGGCCACACACTAAATCCACAATCAGGGATAAAATCCACACTCCTCCTCCTGTCAAAACAGGGAATATCCGGGAATGTTGGTCTCATCCCGTGGCAGACAGCCTGGATGCTTTTATTGTTGATCCTGCAATGATTTGAGCTCAAAGGAAGCAAATTCTGAGGCTGATAAAAGGCTGCAAACACAGAGGGTTTGTCCTTCCAAAATAAATATTTCCTGAGGGTGAAATCCCAAAACAACCCAACTAAGTGGGATTTGTCAGGGGTTGTGGATAATTTTAATGTTCAGTGAGTGTCTCAGAGAAGTGGGGAAGGAGGGGGAGATTTGGGGATCTCAGCAGTGCCTGGATCTGCTATTTGAGGGTTTGTGTTCCAGGGTTTTTCTGGGCTGTTCCCAACCTCAGACCCCAAGGGGAGTTATGAGATGAAATCACTGAAAATAGCAGAATTCCAGCCGTGGCTGCCCTGGATGTGGGTTTGTGCCTTAGGGGAGGGAAGTGAGCACAGCCAGAACTGCTCCTGTGCTCACCAGTAAGAGAAATAAAACTTTAAAATTCCTCCCTGGGAGGGTGGGAGGGGCTGGGCTGGAATTCCCAGAGAAGCTGTGGCTGCCCCTGGATCCCTGGAAGTGTCCAAGGAATGATTGGAGCAGCCTGGGACAGTGGGATTGTCCCTGCCCATAGAATGGGATGAGCTTTAAGGTCCTTCCAACCCAAACCACTCTGGGATTCTATCAAAGCAACATCAGCCTGGTTTGATCCCCAGCTGAGCCAGAGGAAAACAGGGAATAGATCAAAGTCCTCAACCTGAAAACAGGAAATACATCAAAGTCTTCAGCTTAACAGGGAATAGATCAAAGTCCTCAGCTTCATCCACAGCAAGGAGACAGAAAAGCTGAAAGGATTATTCCTATCACCTACACATCTTCCCTGTCAGGGTGGTTTACAACCACCAGAATCCCAATATTCCAGATCTCTGGGAATAACAGGGCTCAGCCTGGCTCCTGGCAGGGATAGGGGGAGGTGGGTTGGGATCAAACCCCGGGATGAGGCTGCTTACCTCGGGGACAATAAACATCTGGAGCCCAGCGGTTGCACTCGTAGTTATCTGAGGCCTTTTCGCAGGTGAAACACTTAAATCCACGAGGATACGGCGTGGCTGAAAGGAATGGAAAATGTGGAGTGAAAAGGGATGGGAAACACGGAGTTCAAAGGGATGGATTTAAAATGAACCAATTAATGTGGTTCTATGGTGTTTTTCAGGAGAAAACAGCAACATTTGTTCTCTTTAGATACATATTTCTCCAAATTTTCCTGTCAGCTTCAGCAGGTTGGTCCTGGTTTGAGAACTCTGTCACCTCCAGCAGAGCAGGAGAGGCACATTTCTGTCCCTATGGACTCATCTCAGCTGTGTTTGCCCAGCCCAAGTGCCCACTGCTGACTTCAAAGGGAGCTATTGGAGCAGGGAATGCTCATTCTCCTGGAATTAGAGCTTTATCGGTGCTGATAGCAAAATATCAGATGGATTTCAACACTCTGGGAACTGTCCCAGTCAGGAAAAAGCTGCTCCTGTTGAAGGCAGACTGATGTCCCCAAAGGGAGCAAAACCACTTTGCTGAACCTCCAGCTCTGAACAGCAGCCTTTGTCCTAATTAACCTCACCAAACGAGGAGTTTAATTCCTTAATTGCTGTCCTGGCAGCACTTCTGGGGAACATTCAATCTGTCCTCGAGGTGCTGCCACCTTCTGAGAAGCCAAGTGGTGACCAAGTCTCATTTACCAGTGAACTCAACCTCCACAACACATTAATTAATTTCGTCCCTCTCACCCTGGATCTCTAGGTAAGTCGTGGTTATGGTATAAAACAGGAATTTCATCCTGCCTGTACGGAATAGAAATTTTCCAGCCACCTCTGACAAAAACTTGGAATTTCTTCCACACCAACTTGGCCATATAAGCATGGAGACTGAGCAAACCAGGTCACTCCCAACCCAAACCATTCCATGATTCCATGTAAAACCCGATTAGAGGCAGAGCTTTTAAAAACCCTTTTGAGGCTGTTTTATTCCTTTTTCCTTTCTTATAGGAAATGTTATGAAATCATCCTGGAGAGATGGATTTTCTTGGCACAGGAAAAAAAGCAAAACCGACACAACCATGGTTCAGGAACCAGCAGGAAAAATTTGGGAAATTTGTGAGGAGCAGAGGTGAGATGAAATGTGGTGCAGAGAAATACAGCCCTGGAAAATATTCCAGTGGCCTCTGAGGACCATGGGAATGATAATCAGGAATGGCTTTCGGGTTGGGAATTTGAGTGCAAATCCATAACCTCAAAGCTCAGGATTCCCACAGCTCCAGGCTGATCCAGAGCATCCCACAGCTCTGGCTGGCATTTCCCTCATCCTGTCCCCGTGCCAGGGTGGAGGTCACTTACTGGAGGGGTGGAGGTAGACGATGTCCTTGGCGGTGAAGTCGCGGCTCCGGGCGGCCGGAGAGCGGCCGGACAGCAGCAGGAGCAGCAGGAGCAGGGCCGGCCAGGCCATGGCCCAGCCAGGATGTGCTCATGCGGCGGCCAAAAATCCCCACCTGGGCAGAGGCAGAGAATCCCAGAGTTAACCTTGGAGATCATCCAGTCCAACCCATGACCAACACCCCCTTGGCACCCAGACTGTGGCACTGAGCGCCACATCCAGTGAGGATTTTCCTTAAAATCCTCCTCTGTGGATGGTCAGTCCAGCCCTGCCCTGGGCAGCCCATTCCAACTGGAATTCCCATTCCAACTGGAATTCCCATTCCATTCCCTCTTTCCATGAGGAAACAGAGAACAAAGATGAGCCAAACCAACCCAGGAGAAGCCCAGACATCTCCACAGCCCCAGCCCCTGAGCTTCCCACTGCTGGGGTTATTTTGGCATCAACAGCCCTGGAAAAGACCTGGACAAATGATTTCCCTGGATTTCCAGAGCAGTGGGAAGCTCTCTGGTCTCACAGGAGGCTGGTGATTCTGCTGACACCTCATCTCAACCTTCCTCACTGTCTGGGCCACAACTCCAAGATCCTGTGAGGTTCCTACTGATTATATCTCTTTATCTCTTTTTTTTTTCTCTTGGAAAAGCCTCCATCCCAGAGCTGCGAACAAAGTGACCATCGGATTTTCCTTACCCATGCTCCAAAGGGATTTATTCCCTTTATTATTCCATTAATAAACGATCTGGTGTTTTTATCCCAAGCCATTGATTGATGGGAAGTAATTTAATTATAACCCTTGTGGTACCATTCCTGAGACCATCCCCAACCCAGCAGCTTTCAGGAGCATCCCAATCCCTGCTCCCAGCCTGTGAGGAGCAGACAAGGCTAATACATCATTAAACACGCAGCTCAGATTATTATAAACCCTTAAAAATTATGAAAGTGCCTCAAAAATGGAATGGGATGGGAAAATCCCAAGAGGATGAAGCTGCTGAGCCAGGCAGGAGCCGACAGCTTCCTTTGGAATTCATCCAGAATACACAGGGCTGGGATGGAGTTTTTTCCACCCAGATCAACCAAGAGATCTGCAATACACAGATATTTCCTATTTTGAAATTATTATAGTTATTATTTTATAAATTTGGTTTTTTGTTTATTGTGTTTTTTTTCCCAGGAAAGATGTGCCAGGGGTGGGGATGTCACCTCCAAATATCTGTCCCACAGCAGAAATCCACCCAGCACCAGCAGCACAAACGTTGTCACTGTCCTTGCTGTTATCTGCAAACAGCTGTTTTATTAAAACACAGTGAAATCCATAAAAACAGCGAGAGAAAAGGGTGACAAACAGCACGGTGCTTTCAACTTTGTTGGTTTAACCTTATGAAGAGGAAAATGACAATTTCTATTGGATTTACTCCATGGATGCCTCTTAGCCAAAGGAGAATGAAATCCGGATTAGAAGCAGACAGGAAATAAAACAAACCTCTCCCAGCCACGTGGAAGATGGAAGAAATGGATCCATGTGGGATGTGGAGGGAAAACCTCCAGCCAAGCAGAGCCCACCTGGGTGAGAGGGCCAGGAAAATACATGGAATTTCCTCTTTACACTGCTGAGATAAATGTTAGGAGAAGAGATGGAATTTGGGAATATGTTTTCACCCCCAAAACAGCAGTCACGTTTTACAAGCTTTCCAAGGTGGCAGCAGTTTGCAGTGAGACTGTTGGGTCCCAGCTGCAATCCTGAGATTTGGGACCAAAAAATGTGGATTCACATCCCAAAAAGAGGAGCTTGCCAAGTCTCATCAGCAGCCTGTGATTAACAAGTTATCAACACAAAGGACAAATAGGATCATGGAATCATCAAGGCTGGAAAACACTTCCAATATCATCGAGTCCAACCTTTATAGGGATATTTTAATTGAAAACACAGCCAGGTTGAAATAACGGCAGGAATGAGACAAGGATTTGTTGGGTTTGCTCATCAGAGCACAAAAAGCTTTTGTTTTTGCAGAACTGATCAAAGCCTTCCGGCTGAAGCCGTTGGGTTTCCCAGTGTCCCAGCCCCTCTCCAAATCCTGTATGTCAGGATCGGAAAAGTGGCTGTTGGAGATCCTGAAAGGGTGGCAGAAACCCTCCAGCTGCTCCCTGAAATGTTCACATCGTTCCTCTTGTGACTGCGAAGGCCTTAATTGCCAACTTCTAATGAGTCGCAAGAACTGTGAATGGACAGAGGATTCACTGCCCCACCTCCGTTTCATGTTTGAAACAGGTTTAATTATGGGCGAAGAATTAATGTTTAAAAATCCTCTGCATTAGAAAATTATCCAGAGCAAGGCAAGCAGGGCCAGTATTTTAAACTGTAGAATTTAGGGAGCTGGAAAATCCTTATTGAGTGAACACCTGCCACCCTTACTGTCACCGTTTGTCACAAGAAGTGTGTCCCACCTGCTCATTCCATACACACAGGTAGGGTAAAACCAGGAATTTTTGCAAGCATGGAAATACCCACTGTCAGAAACCCCAAATACTCAATAGTCCATGAATATTTTGAGAATGAACATGGGGTACACATAGCTCTGTCTGTCATGTGTGGCAAATACTTGGTGATGTTTAAGGTCATGATGATATTTCACAGAAAGTGGAGTGGCAAAAAATATTTAGAATAAAGGTAATATTCGATACTCAATAATTCAACTAATATTCAATAATTAGATAGAATATTTGAAATTAATTATATATTAATTCAACGTTCAGCACAATCACTTTCTCTGGCGTTACATTCACAAAGATAAAATGTAAGGAAGGAGATATCTATATATAGATGTATAGGTGGATGCACTGTCTTAAAATCTACAGACATTTGACAAAAAATTCCGTTTGCCCCCCAAAGTCTTACAAAACTACATTTTTCTGCAGTGATAGATTCTCTTCAGGAATCCTATAAGCCCTAAGAAGCTTCACCAAGGGTGTAAAGCATTTTTCTTTCGCTCATAAACCCCTTTTAGCCCACAACTTCCAGCCAAAACCGCCAAACCTCGTACAAAACTGAATTTTCAGGAATTATTGCTGGTGCATCACCTCCCACAGGGCTGAACCTCGGCTGGCAGAGCAAACACACAGAATGAGCACATATTTTTCCCCCTCAGAATCCCCTCAGCTCCTCTGCCGGACACGACCAATGCAGAAATCCAGCTCAACCCAACCCTCCCAGCTCCGGCAGCACCTCTGGGGTGGGAAGGCGCTCCACTCCCAATCCTCAACGGGATTATTCCCTCCTGCCCTTTGCCCTGCCATGGTGTTGTGGAAAGGAGCCACTCGAGGCCCCAGGCAGCAGCCTGGTTGCCTGTTTGTCAGGTCTCATTAGGGAGGTGACATGTCGTCCTCGTTGTCACCAGCGCTGGGGACAATGGGAGGTGCCCATCCTCCCGGGAAGGGTTGGAGCGAGGCTGGATAGCGATTGGAGCTCTGATTTGAGGGGAGCAGTGTTGATGGAGGGGACAGTTCCTTTTGAGGGTGGCTTTGTCCCTGCTGTCCCTCTCCAGCTCAGCTGGCTGAGCATCACCAGAGCCAAGAGCTGGGGCATCTCCACCTGCAAGTTTGCAGTAAAACAGCATTTCCAGAGGGAAAAAAATGGAAAAAAGGGGAAAAATAAAAGGAGTCAGACACCAAATCCTGCCGTACAAACACTTGCCCACAGCCAGGCATGGGAATTCCTGATTCGTGAGTATTTCTGTGGATCTCCTCTTGCACGGCACAGGCTGTGGTGCTCAGTGCCCTCCCTCTCTCTCCCATGGGAAATGGAGAATTTCCCTGCTCTCCCTGGATTTCCAGCTCAGTGGGAAGCCGCCTGGTCTCACAGGGGGTTGGTGATTCTGCTGACACTTCATCTCAACCTTCCCCCTCCATCTCCTCCTCACTGTCTGGCCCACACCTCCAACTTCCTACAAGATTCCTACAAATCCCATCCCGCCATTTCCCCTTCCCCTCGGAACAGCCTCCACCTCCAAGCTCCTGAAACCAATCCTTCCTCGAAAGAAATAATCCAGCAGAATCCAGGAAAAGTTGCCTCTCAGCGGGCAGGAGACTTTCTTAGCCCTAAAGCGGCGATCGCAGCATGGCCAGGCAGCGCCATCTGTGAGGAACCGCCGCGGCCTCATTGCCAGCCGCTGGATCCGCGAATTCCGCTGTGCAGGGTCAGCTGGGCCAGCTTGCCCCGCCTTGGGGTGATTATTCCTCTGTGGGAAATGAAGCCATGGAAACTCCGAGGAGGCTGGAAGAGCTGGCCCTGGAGGCATGGTTTTCCCTTCAGGAATTCCTCCTCTCGCACCTCCCCGACATCACTTTCCCACACAACGCCGCGTGTTTTTCCTCCCGCCTTTCTCCCAGGTCACACAAAGCTAGAGAGGCTGGACTCTCCATGACCCAATCGACAGCGTTTGGATTAATTTGCATCTCCCTCCAGCTTCCGAATCCCAGCTCTCTGCCCATGTCATCACTGTCCAAAGACAAATCAGAATGGCAACGGAGCGTTTTCCATCAAAACTTCAAGTATTTTTCCGCTTGCTTTTCTCCCAGGTCACACAAAGCTACAGGTTGGAGTTTCCATGACTGAATCTACGTTTGGATTAATTTGCACCTCCCTCCAGCTTCCAAGGCCAAGCCCAGTGTCATCTCATTCTCTGCCCATGTCATCACTGTCCAAAGACAAATCGGAATGGCAATGGAACGTTTTCCATCTGCCAGCTGTGCAGACAACAATCCCTGGGACTATTTGCAATTTCTCCAGCTTTAATTGCCATTTCCCCCCTTCTCCTTTATCCTGCTCAATCATTTTTTTGTGTCCACTCTGTTTATTTGTTTTCTTTTGGTTCCCACCATGCATGTCAAAAAGTTTATGAACAAAACCCGGAATTCTTACGAATTGCCTCCAGATCCAGCTTTTTTCCAGGTGCTATTTAGAGGATTTTCTCGGCAGTTGCACCCCAGGAATGGTGAAATGTGTGTCCTCCTCCCCATAAATGTAGGATGCCCTTGTATCCAGGGAGCCTCTTGCTGAGGGGTTCGCTGCCTCTCCTCAATTACAGTAAGCAAGAGTAATTAAAAAATCAAACACAATTAGTGCACTGATTACTCCCAGGAACGTGGCCCATCTAATCGCCTTGCTGCTAATTACAAAGCCTGGAGTTCATTGAGCTAAAAGCCCCTGTCCTGGGGAAGTGAAGGGGGGGACAATATGTTCCCCCTCTCACCGCCTTCCCTCGAATGCAATTTAAGCTGTTACAGGATGTGATTCCAAGATTATTTTACAGGCAGCACTTGGCTTCTATTTTCAACCCAAATCACTCAAATTTTCAGTCCCACCAGCAAAACTTTTCTTGGGTCTCTCATCTTTTAATGACCTGGGGTGAAATGTCACTTCTATTCATCCTCAGGATGGTTTGGCTTCGGATAAACACAGAGGTGGAATAAATACATTTCACTGGAATTTCTAAGACACATAATAATATAATATAATATGTATTATATTCACAGGAAAAAAGGTACAAAATCAGTCAAGCCATGATATAAGAAAATATAATTTCTGCAAATTAATTGTCCAACTGAGTGGGTGAAATATTCCAAGTCAGACATAATTCATTCCGATTTTACTCCATGAATGTGCTGCATGGACACCACTTTTCTTTCCTCTAAATTATGTGTAATTTTCAAACCTGGGACCATGAACATTTCTGAGTCAGTAGGAAAATGGACATGGATGATCCAATAAATCATTTCAAGACCTATTCCTGGGGTTTTGCATGGCCTGCAATAGAGGCAGCGAGGGCCACGAGCCCAGGGGATGTGGAAAATTGGGATTTAGCTCAGTTTGGGAATTTTGGAAGCCCCTCAGACATGGGCTGACCTCAATGCATGGAGAGCCCCCAGACAGCCCGGCTCCACGCAGACAGAGGATAAGGAAACCATGCGTGAGCACAGAAATCCCAGGATTTTCCTGCTAATAAGACACAAAAACTCCCAACCACTGAGTTCCAGTGGCCAGGGGGAGGAGGGGGGTTAAATGATGTCCTAAATAATCATTTAAATTCACTGGGACAGCTGGAAGGGTTCCTCTTCCCAAGGCAGGGATGAGATTTCTGCGGATGACACATTGCCTTCCTCCTCCTCGGGAATATCTGTGGTGAAAAAGGAAGGAATTTCAGGAGAGGGAGGCTGTGACTGCTGGTGCAGGGCTGGGGACAGCACTGGCAGAGGGCAGGGGATGATCTCCTGGGGAGAAGAAAAATGAGGTCCCAAGGAGCAGAGTCTCTGCGGGAAGTTAAATTTCGGTGAAGCTCCGTGGGGCAACAGCAGTTGGGTTCATCCTGGACCATCTTTCCTATCCACATTTAAACCAAACAATAGCATCCCAGTCACTGGGAAAAAGGGAAAGAATACTGCAGTGTGACCAAATGAAATGCAGCCAAAACAACACCAAGGAAAGGAGGGAAATCAAAAAACAACATAACATATTCCATGTATATGACAAGAGCTGGCAAATTATCTAATGTGCAACCAAGACATGAAACTCATCAAGAAAAGACTTTCTTAGTCCATGTTCCAGCTCAGCAGGTATGGAAACAGCATTTTTAACAGAACGGGATGAGTTTTTAAGATTAAATTTTTATTATGTTAAGAAAACTGAGACAACCTTGAGAGCAGGAGGATCCTCAGTATTTTTAAAGGATCAAAGGAACAGCCACTGAGGCCAAGGTCATCCTGGGTAAACTGGAGAAGTTTATTTGTGCTACAACACAACAACAAATATTTCAAGCAGTAAAACATTACAAGGCAGGGTTGGTGTGGAAAATAGGTCTCCAAACAATCCCATGGTTTTCCAAAGGGCAGGATCTGGCTCTGGCTGTGAAAAACTGTTATGCAGAATAATTGGGGGAAGACCAAAAAGCTCCGAACCCTCCTGATTACAAAAATGAGTTCTACCCAATTAACCAAGCATGGTCGGGCCAAATTAAAACCCAGCTTAGTGACATCTCAACATCTAATTGGTGAAAAGAGCACCTCCAAAGGATTTTTTTCCCCTCCGAGTCCACATTCAGTATTTTTGTGCCAAAAGTATTGATAAGAAACTGGTTGATTAGAGGCTGCTGGGGCCATGAAAGAGGCAGCTTGTCCCTCGTGCGCCAAACTGTGCTTTAATAAAGCCAGACATCAATCTGCACCATTGTGTCCCTGCTGTCCCCATGCCTCTCCCGCGGGATTTGTGACAGTTCCTCCGGGACATCACCCCGCACATTTGCCATGCTAGATTAGGCACCGAGGCACAGCCACAGCTCGGCCCACGGCACCTCGGGAAAACGGGATTTTATTGTTGGGAACTCACCCAGAACTGCAGCTTTTCCCCCTCTGAGGAGCGTTTTGACCCAGCACTGATGGGGCTGTTATTATTCCTTGCCTCTCCTCAATTATGAGATATTAATGAACACTCTAGTTTTCCCAATTCCCGCTGTAATTCTGGGGTTTTCCCCCAAATAATTTAACATATGCCTGTAGCAGTTAATGAACGCCATGTGTCATATTTCCAGCCCTGGACACGCAGGGATGATGCCATGGAAGAGCTCCATCCCCTGACAGTTCACCCAGAGTTCATCCCATTCTTTATTTCCCGAGCCGCACGTGAATTTCCGTTGGCGCAAGGCGCCAAAAATCCAGGGAAGCCACGAAAGGAGAGGACATTTAGGAGGACAACTCGTCAGCTTTCCTCGTTCCCAAGGAGCACACCTCAAACCAGGCTGGAGAAGATGCCACGGCAACGCTCGGGGAAATAATTGGGAATTGGGGATGGCTTGGCCATTCCCGGCTGTGCAATTCCGACATCTCCATAAAATTTAACGGCCAACGACCCGAGCCTCGTTCAAGGATCCTTTAGATAAGTACCTCCTTCTCGTTTTTGTCTTGATAAATTGAGAAAAACTTATCCGTGTGAATCCAAATCTATCTCAGTCAGATTTCTACGTCAAAATAAATAAGATTTTCTTGTTCTGTTTTATCATTTCTGCTGCCGTCCTTTGCTCCATAAGGGCTGCAACAGATTTTGTGGTAAATCTTTTTGCAGAAATTGCCATAATTAGTTATATTTAAAGAGCAAAATTCACCCGATTTCATATTTTCTATCCTGTAGCACAAAAATGCAAATATTTTCCTCCTAAAGTTTTACTCAAAGTTATCCCACTCCAGTTTTAATGCATATTTTATTTGATATAAATGAGAAAAGCTATGTATCATTAAATAATATGAAATAGACCTAAATGAGAACTGACCAATTAATGTTCTTTCAGCTGTCCGGTTAATCCAGGGAGTAAACAAATCCTTAATTCACTAAGATTTTCATCAATTTTTCCAGGAAAACAAAACCCAGCAGAATCCAAAACAAACCCTCTGCTCCATACAAATTTCCAGTGTTATTTGAATTTAATGGCTAATAAATTGCCCCTTCTCCTCTCAGAAAATAACATTTAATTTCTTTATTTTTCCCTCTTGTTGATAAAAAAAAAGGCTAATTAAAATAAATCTCTCATCCCCAGCATGATGAGAAGCTGTAAAACACCATCCTTTTTTTACTGCTCCCGGGATGGTTTCAAACTTCCAACACCACAATGAGGGTCTCAGTGGATATTCCTAAAATGGAAATTTTGGATTGCTCCCTGGTTTTTATCACACCAATGTCCCGGGAAGATGAGCAGTGCAGGAAATTCTCTACCCTTGGCTTGTGCAGAAAGTCACTCTTTTTTTTTGTGTCATTACAATTTACAAACTGACAAAACGCTCTGAATAACTGAATTAATTCTAATTTTAATTCATCTGCCTGAAGCTAAAATAAACAATTTTCCTGTTCCACATTCCGTTTGGAGGAAACTGTTTATAAAGTGAATTAACTGCAGAGAAAACTCCAGGACTAAAGCAGGGATGTTTCATTCCCCCATTTCCTTTTCTATTTAATTTTTCATTCAATTTTACATGAGTTCTTTACCCTCCATCAATTTTACTGTGTATTTATCACAGAATAAAAAGCATGGGCACAACTTAATATTACAAGGAAAAATCCTGTTGTTATATTCCACAGTCACACAGGAAAATATTCCCGTGATCCGTAATTGTCTGCCAGCAGGTCAGAAAGCTGAGGCATAAATTTAAATGTTCATTGCTCGTGAGAGTAAACAGATAATTAAATAAATTTTTGTTTAATAAATAAAATAAATCAAGTTACTGGGCAGTTCTGCCAGCAGAAAACCAGGCTTTCATCCTCATGGATTTCTCCCCAAAACAAACTTTATAATTTTTAAGCAATGTCAGAAAAGGATTTTTATGTTGTTGTTTATTCTGTTATTTTGGGGGTTTTTAGGTCTTTTGTAGTTGTTTATTATTTTTCATCCAATTTTTGCTTTAACAATCCATGAGCTCCAGAAATAATTCCCTGGAGCTCATGGATTATTTGCTGTGTTTATTCAGGGTTAACTGCAAATGACAACAATGCTCATGGATAGAAAAAGTGAATATTCCTGACACTACGGGATAGGGGTATTTTCCCTATCGCCTGGATAGGGAAATTTTCCCAAAATAACAACATTTTAATCACAATAAGCAGAATATTTCTGTCTTGTGGTGAAAATAACGGTGGCATGAATGAAGCTTTTGAAAAATGGGCTCAGATGGAAAGGGGCAGGGAGATCTTTGAGGATAATCATTGAGGAGGATCTTCCAGGAATGCTCATGGGATAAATTCTCAGTGCCACAGGGTCATCACCCAGTGCCCATCAGAACAGGAAAGCCCTGGTTTGGGTAATAAAAATAATAATAAAAATAATAATAATAATAAAAATTAAAATAATAAAAATAAAAATCAGGGCAGTGAAGCACAATAAATACAGGCAGGACAAAGGGCTGGACATTGCCTGAGAGCAGCAGGGAAAAGGAACAGGAGCTGAGGTGGGAATGGGATGGGAAATCCGGGATGGAGAGAAACCTATGGGTATGAAACAATTCTCATGGAATCATGGAGGGGTTTGGGTTGCAAGGACCTTAAACCCCATCCAGTGCCCCCCTGCCATGGCAGGGAAAATCCCACTGTCCCAGGCTGCTCCAAGCCCTGTCCAACCTGGCCTTGGACACTTCCAGGGATCCAGGGGTAGCCACAGCTTCTCTGAGAATTCCAGCCCAGCCAGGAATTCCTAATTCCCAATCTCCCATCCATCCCACCCCCTGCCATGGCAGGGACAATTCCACTGTCCCAAATTGCTCCAAGCACTGTCCAGACTGGCCTTGGGCAGTGCCAGGGATCCTTTTGGCTTTAAACTGGGAGAGGGCAGGGTTGGATGGAATATTGGGAAGAAATCCTTCCCTGAGATGGTGGTGAGACCCTGGCAGAGACTGCACAGGGGAATTCAGCAAGGTTTGCTAATATATTTAAACATCAAACCTTGTTGACTCCAAAATCGCGTGGAAACCATAAATCCCCAGGAGAAGACACTTCACCTGTTCTGTTTGCCTTTAAACCAGCAGGAAACCTCCCCTGACCTCCAAAAATCCCAGCTCCACAGGGATGCTGAGGTCCTATGGGGTGAGAGGAGCATCCTCCTGCCAAGGCTGGGTGGGATCCGCTCCCCCAGGACCCTGATCCTGCAGACAGCTTGGAATTCACCCAAAAACTGCCCTTTCTACACTCAGTGGAGCTTTACACATCAGCTCTTAGTTGAGGTCTCAACTCCAAGCACCACAGTTCCTAAATCCCAACAAATTTGGGCTCCCAAGCACTGGAGCCCAGCAAGAGCAGTACCAGCTCCTGGTGCCACCAGCAGATCATTCCTCTCTCATCCAGGTCCCTCATCTCCATAAAAACCCTGCACAAATCGACAAGTGCAGGTTTTTAATAAAAATTTAGCTTTCTGTAGGGCACAGGCAACCAAAGAGCTCCAGAGCAGCAGGATGAGGTGAGCAACGCCAAACCAGGGAACAGAATCTCCCTGAGCTCCTTAAAAAGTCACCAGGAGCAGGAGAAACACCAGGAATTAATTAGAAAAGAGTTTCCCACCTCTGCTCGGGTGTCTGCTGTTTCTGTGGTGGCTTTGTTTGCCAGGATCACCTGGCAAAGGGCGTTGCTGCAGGTAAAAATGTTAGAGATAGAAATTAAAAAATAACAAATGGACATTTGTGCGGTTTGGTTTCAGATTTACCATCCAGGCCTTCTCCTCTAATCAACAGAATTAAGAGAAGCAGGAAAGGTCTCATCCCTCCACAGGGAATTTGTTTCTTCCACACTTGCACACTCTGAGTCCTAAAATTTTGCAGAGAAAATTTTAGCCATGAAAAGCTAAAATTAAAAAAATTAAAATTAAAAAGCTAAATAAAAAGCCATGAAAACTGCTTGCCTCAGAATGCAAAATAATCAGTGGTTGAAGTGTTTGCTTTCTGGTCTTTCAGCAAATAATAACTAAAAAGCCAAAGTAAAATAATAAAAGAAACAAAGGAAAAGATTCCGAGACCAGGTGGGACGGAGTTTGGAGCAGCTGGGATAGTGGAAGGTGCAGGTGGCGGGGGTGGAATGGGACGAGTTTTAAGATCCTTTCCTAGATTTTTTTTTCACCCCTCATGGCTACAATTGCATGATAAATCAGCAGATCCCAGCCTGATCTCTCTGGGAGATCAGGTGGATTTTCAGCCCCAACAGCCAGAGAGGGCACAGAGCAAAACCCAGAACTTCCCCCTGGGCTTGCTCATCCCTGGGATTCAGATCACAGCCCAGAAAAACTTCCTTTTCCTGCCTGAAGCAGAAGAGAAGAAATAACAAATGTGCTGTACAACCCTCTCCTGTCCTGGCAGACTTGCAGGTATTTCACATTTTTGATTTATTATCACGAGCTGGTTTATGGAGCTGCTCTGTGCCAGAGAGATGATGTCACTGAGCTGCAGCTCTGAGTCGCTGCCAGCTGGATATGCGATATTAACAAGAGCCAAAATGAGCTTCCTGAGCAAAACTGGGAACAAAAGAGCATTTTCCCAGGGTTTATAGGAATCTCAATGTCCAGCTCCAGGCACTCTTCCCATTTTATCACAGCATCAGTTCCTGCATGGATCAGAAATCCAGGGTGGGATCTTTTGGGATGTGTCACATGGATCAGAAATCCAGGGTGGGCTTTCTTGGGATGTGGCACATGGATCAGAAATCCAGGGTGGGATCTTTTAGGATGTCACACATGGATCAGAAATCCAGAATGGGCTCTTTGGGATGTCACATAGATCAGAAATCCAGAATGGGCTCTTTTGGGATGTGTCTCTGTGTAAGTCAGGGCAGAGACACAGAGAGAAGCTCCCAGCTCAGATCTCCCAGCTCAGGCTTTCCCAACAAGGTGCTCATTTCCCAAACGTGGAGCACTCGGAGTGGGATGGGAGGTCTCACCTGAGTGGGGCAGAGTTCCCGCCTGATAACCCAAATCCTCACCCCATTGTCCTCAGGGCTGGCCTGGGAATATTCCACCCATGAAGGGCTGGGCTGGGGAGATTCATCCCATGCTCAAAGACCTGCTGATGGTGATGTTTCCTTTAAGCAACTTCAGTGCTTCATTTTACAAGTGAGAGGACAAAAAAAACCCAAAAATCAGGAAGTGCTGTGTTATCCAGTCAGGTGAGCTGCAGGAGTTTTGGATTGGAAAAGAGCAAGCAGAGATCAAATTCTTATGCAAAACACTTCGGAATAATGTGAAAAATCCAACAAATAACAGAGCTCAGACAGATCCCAGAGTGCTGGCCCAGCCCTGCCAGATCTGCTGACAGCTGCTGGAAGCACATGGAATCTTTTCAGGACAGATCACCTTGAAAATAATCCTCCCTCGAGAAAGCTTCTGATACCCAACAGCATAAACTGTGCTCAGACAAAGGTGGGGAGAAGAGGACAGTGAGGAAAAAATCGCTTGGAAAAGCGATTATAATATGAATGATGGAATGGTTTGGAAGGGTTTAACTAATTCCAACCCTTCTCCATGGATGTTGATCAGAGAGAAAAGCTGGAGATGAACACTGGGATCAGTGTTTATCAGGTATTTTAGATCAAGTGAGACAAAACTCAACCCAGTGGTTTGGAATTGCTCTCATTTCCTGAAGGTGCTGGACCCAAACCTGCAGGCAGGGATGGGATCAGCCTCAGGAATGAGGTCTCTGCTGTTAAATCCATCCAACTCTCCTTGGGACCACAAAGCCCAGAGGGAGTTTGGGTGCCCAGTGCCCACTTTTCATTTTGCCATCACCTGGATCTGAGAGTTTATGAGACACCAGAGCCTTTCCTGCCTCCAAGGAAAGCCACGTTTTACTGAAAGTTACCATATTTTCTACAGGAAATCTACAGATCATCTGTGTGCTGAAGACATCCCCAAAACTCGCCCTGTTGGGCAATAAAATCTCAGTTCCTCTCCTTGACTCCGAGCCAAGAATCCATTGGGAAGATGCTCCAGTGAGCAGAGAACTCTGAAATTCCCACTCCTTTATATAAAGTTGTGTCAATGTATTTGTCCCAAGACATTTTTCCGTTCACCAAAGCCACACAAAAGTGTTGCTGCAAAGCTCTAAAACCCCTTTCCCATAGGGTTTTAGCTGTTCCATCTTCCCCTAAAACATCCTGTGCATGGATCGTGGATCCAAGGATAAATAACCTTGGACTGAGATTGAAATTGGAGTTATCACAGCGATGAGCATGGTTATTAATATTGCTCCTACTTTTGGAACCTCAACATCATTTTCACGTGGCATCACACAGTTCCCTTCATGTTTTTGGCAGAAAACCCAGGAAAATCCCCTCCCAGAATCTCCTCCCAGCCGAGGAATTCCAATGAAAACGGGAAAAAGAAGTGACAGACACACAGAGCTCCACACCTTGCAGGGGGACAATTTGGTGCAAAGTCCAAAGCACCCAACCTGTCCTAATCACCTTGAGCTCATTAATTTACAAAGCTTTGGCCCAACTCTCGGGGCTGGCAGATGATCGAGCTCTTAGTTGATGTGATTCAAACTAATCCCCTAAAAGGCATTTAACTCCAGCGAGGAAATCAGGACTTGTCAATTATTAGAAGTGCTGAAAAGTTTTACTGCCAGCAGACTTTCAAGGTGAGGGGAGAAATGGGGGTTTCCCACCTCAAATCCCACCTCAAATCCCACCTCAAATCCCACCCCATGGCTCTTCTGGTGTTTTCATCCCCTTTCACTGGAGACAGGGAAGAAAAAAGCAACTTGACCCAGACTGTGATGTTGCTTATTTTTCCCCTTTTCATCCTTCAGGTCCCATTTTCAGTATGATTTCCTAGGAAAAGGAGGATTTTGCCAAGTTATACAAGATTCCACTCGGAGCCATCAGGCTGGATGTGGAGGTTGGGAATTTAATGAACATTCCGTAATGGGAATGTCATCCAGCTGCCTCAGCCAAGGAAACCCTGCACTTCCACTTGCACCTCACTAAAGAACAAAAAACAGCCCCAAAAAATCCCAAAATCCAACAGAGAAAGAAAGAGACAAAAGTTTTAAGTGTCCCAGTCTTGGAAAAAGGTCAAATTACAAACCAGGATAAGACCCAAAGTTTTAAGAAGCAGCTTCCTCAGACATGGAGCTCGTGGTGTCCTTGGAGCCAGGAATATTGCTGGGAATTTGTTGTTCAACTCAGTCCCATTCAATATTTTTATTTTGCCAGTTCCAGAAAATCAAGGCCTTCTCGTCTGAACACCAAACCAAGCAACTCCAAATGTTATTACCAGATACAATATTTTAGTGTGTATAAAACTCTGTCAAGCAGGTAAACATTCATTCATTTAACAACATTCTTGGTTGCCTCAATTAAAATTAGCTCCATAGAGCAATTCCACAGAAAAACACTCCACTGAAGACAAAAACTATTGAAAAAGCCTTTTTCCCTTTTCCTGCTTGAATGTCAGAGCTAAAACCAAGGCAGAAGCTGTTTAAAATCTCTGTTGCCTGAGATAAACTAAGAAAATTATTAAATTAATTTTTAAAATTATGTAAACTCCCCCCAAAATGCTTTGTACTCTATTTTATATTTAAACCGTGCATGGCTTGGTACTCACAAGCTGAAAATAACTTAATAGCAGTGAAATTTCCCCACTTAGACAGCAGCTGATGAAACAGCTCTAAAATCTTTTCCATCCTTGAAGACCAACTAACAAATACAGAGATTTGTATTTGTGTACGTATTTTATAGATTTTTATAAAATAGATATTTTAGTTATGTTTTATATATTTTTGTATATTTTTCAATGGATGGACACACACTCATCATCCAGCAGAGACAGGAGGTAAAATGAAGACTGATGAAACAACTTTAAAATCTTTTCCATCCTCAAAGACGACTAACAAATACAGAGATTTATATTAGTGTATGTATTTTATAAATTTCTATAAGATATAGATTTCTATAAAGTAGATATTCTAGTTATATTTT